>JAWWUD010000078.1:0-222500 GCA_033964015.1 Scolanthus callimorphus | reverse complement strand
ATGCTGCCATCTCGTACCGCCTCTTTTATCCTATTTAAATTTTGCTCTTGGAATTTTCTCTTTCCGAAAGCTTCCTGTGTGAGCTTTGGCCGCTTCATGACCGTGTTGATAATTTTGTGTAATCCGCCTTTGGAATGGGCTTTAAAGGCAGCTTCACAAAGAAATCCTTTGGCATGCATGTCCCCTGGGATTTCAGCACACCAACTGTATGCCGACTGGTCTTTCTGCTTTACCCCACGGTTAACTTTGCATGTTCCGACGTCCCCGACAACGGCATTGGGAAACCCAAGATCTGTCCTTCTATCATAGGTCCAGTTCTCTTCTTCCTCGCCCTGCATATCCTGGTCTTTAGTTTGCGCCTGGGTAGTCGCGTCATCGGGGTTTTCATGCGTCAAACCACTTACAAAATGCTCAAATTTTTGACAGGCATCGCGCGCTTTCTGGAAAATCTCGATGAGCGCATCATTCTTCATGATGGAAGCCATCTCTAGTGGGCTCGGAAACTCGCTGAACAATTCCTCTTCGCATTCGGCAAAGTTCTCTAACAATAGGTGGCACATATCTAGGTCCCCATTGATGACAGCTAGTGTCAACGGGGTAGCACCACATCCTTCCTTTGCATTAGGATCAACACCGACTGATAGCAGTACTTTCACCAGGGTGGGGTTCTTTATCTCGACAGCAGCATGGAGAGGAGTGCGGCCAAAATGATCTCTTGTCCAACAAAACTTGCCTCGATCTTCCTTTAATCTCACTAGCAAAGCTTCCAATCCATTTCCCTCCTCGTTGTGAACTGCATTCCAAACTTTTTTCCTGGTCTTTTCTATCAGCTTTTTCAGTTTCCCGTTCTGTTGCTGTCTCCGCTTTTTCAGACCTTTCTGAGTGGTGGATGGCTGATTCCCGGCATCTTGCCTAGCGATATCATCATCATCTACATCGTTGTCACTCTCGCTTTGACCATCGTCCTCTAGCTGCTTTTCAGTGTTTTGAATGGCTTGTTCAAATTCGGCCATTTCCTCACGGTGGATGGAAATCGAATCCATGAACTCGAAGTGTTTCCTGGCAGCCTCAATGTCATATCTGTTCTTTGTATGGTCGAAAGGCAAATAGGCAGTGGTGTGATTGCATGGTATGCCAAATTCTCGCCCAAACTCCTCATAGATTTCCGCAGTCCCAGTTAAAGTAGCATTGTTTTCAAGTGACAATGGTAAGATGATCGTGTCAGTCTTTCCAACTTGTTTCCTGGTACACAGCGTACTGGCTTCAGGAGCTTTAACTTTGAACTTCCGTACGGGTGCTGTAGTAAAGTCTAGAGATTTTAACCATACGGTGAATTCAGCCTCATCCATTTCATGAACTGGCTTGTCTGACTCAGGAAGATTCAGTCCTTTGTTTAGGAGCTCCATTAGGTATTTATCTTGCCAACTTTCCCACAACGTTTGACGATCTGCCATGGATTCTGGAAAAACAAAAAGAGTTCATCAAGCGTTGTATTAGTCATTATTATTTGGAGTGCTGCTATGTTGGCCATGAAGACCCTCCTGAAAAACAAAAGTTACGACCCTCCCCTAAAATTATGAACAAAAATGTACGACCCTCCCCTATTATCCACATTTGCTTAAAACAAAGTATATTCTCAGGAGAGTAAACTCATGCAATGCATTCAATTACTGACAGTGTTTGTCAGAGAGACAAAGATGTTGTCTACCATTTCTTAATATATAGATTTAGCCACTGGCTAAAAGCGGAGCTCCCGTTTGTGTACATGGTGTATATCACTATAATAGGCTTTTCAAGAAAAAAATGCCTCTAAATATGTACAGTATACAGATGAAAATAAGCACGACCTGATAAAGTGAGGTAAAAAAAGGTGCTAACCCCTCACAAAGGTGCTAACCCCTCACAATGGATTAATGCACCAGTCAAAGTAAAACCCGAGACCCCCCACCCTGGATATGTGGGGGCATTAGAAAGAAATTGGTACTAAAACTTCCCAATTCCCCACCCTGTGGGGACAGGTTTTATGGGCTAACTAGCAGGAAATCCCCCACCCCCGGGGGCAGCCCCGAGAACATGTCAACCCAACTTCATCGAAAATCTTGAGATTCTCCCTCACATGGCAGAAAAATACAATATGAAAAAATCCCAAGAATGTTGATGTCGGTGCGACATAACGGAAGAAGGAAATAACAGACAATTAAAAATCTTGCCAAAGATATTGATAGCTTGCCAAAAATATCGATAAAAAACTCTCGCATTCAGCAAAATGTAGTCGCCAATTATGTAAAGAGAAGTAGCCACCAGAGCTCCCAGTCCGTAAAGAGAAGTAGCCAGCAGAGCTCCGGTGGTCCGCTGGCTTGTTTTGACAGCTCTGCTGTATTCCCAATAGATATTGATATTTTGTATCAAGACAAGAAGTTTTTTTTGTAAATAAATAAAGTAGGGAAATAAGGTAATGCCATCCGCAAATAGAAAAAAAAAACTAGTCGAGGCGGATGGCATTAGGTATCAAAAGCACATATTGATTGTAGTTGTAGCTTTCTTCTGTTAATGTAAAGGGGAAATCTAAGCTAAAATAGTGCTAATAAAAAAAATCAAACTTTTCTTTTGGAAATTCCTGAAAATTGTGTTTTAAGATCTGAGAAAAGTAATACCCCCTTGAGATGTAAAAGATAAAACAACCACCTACATAGTTTGTCAATGTTGTTATTATGTATGAACTGTTCTTTCAAGTTTTCAGAGAGATGAGACCCAGTTATGCATTTTCCGTATGTATTTTTCAGTCTCTGCATTGACTTGCCGGTAAGAAAACTGGCCACCATTTTATTTTTCTGATCTAACCCCCACATCCCTTGGTGAAGGATAGCAAAATGAGCTAATGCCCCACCTACACGGGACAAAGAAAGCCACTAAAAAGGTTCCAAATCCCCACCAAAGCCCCACATATCCCGGAGTGGGGATGGCGGTGGGGGTGGTGGTGGTGGGGGGTTACTTTGACTGGTGCATAATTAACAATGGGGTAATCAAGAGAAAAGCTTTTATTTGTCATGAGCTGACCAAGACTATATTGAAAACAAATTGCTGAAATTTTCAATTCCTCTCCTCCTCCTCCCTTAAATAATACCTTCCCTGTGTGCAAAACCCAACATGGAGAGAAGAGCATTTGATAATCTGGCATTGTGTGGCCCAGAAAATATCCATCCCCCACCCAAGGAAGGGCATTGAAAAGTGACCCCAACCCAACCCCTCTGAAATTTCCAAAGAAAAACAGAAACATACAGTATTTGTATGGAATAAGTCAGGTAAATTGAACACAACCACTCCGGATTTTCCAGTCCCTTCTGTGGAGGGTGTGTGTGTGTGTGTGTGTGTGGGGGGGGGGGGGGATGAATATTTTCTGGAACCAAGCATTACACATAACATTTTAAAGCTGGAGATTCATATGAGTAATCTTAAATATGCTCATGGAAATCTAAAGCCATCAATCTATTGCTTTAGTATTCACTAACAAGATTATCAAAAACTAGTGGATACATTTGTTTTCCCCAAAACACAAGACAGTCGTACTAACACCCTATGCTAACTGCTATGTAATCATCTTCGTCCCAAACGAATTGTCACTTAAGTACTGTATACCAATGTAGTTGGTTTCCTTAGATTGTGGTAAAATTATTTGCTGCATTTACATCCTTAGAAATAAGCAAGTTGTAAATGCATTAAACTAATTCTGTCTTGAAAGTATTTAGTAATCATACATAGTATCTTATGAGCCCCCAAAAATGTTTTACATTCAATAAAATAAAAGTTTCAAGGTTAGCCCATTTTTCTTTTCTTAGTTTATTTTAAACTAAGAATCCAAGTTTTATTGCTTTTATAAAATAGTATTGCATTTGCTGTGTGTTTATATGAGAATGCACAGTTTTCAACCAATTAGAGTGTGCTCCTAAAACTTTTATACGGGGATGCTCGGCCCAGATTCTGGACCCCTTACCCTTCTTTATACCAATTACAGAGCAAAAAAGGTACCCCTTTCTTATACCAAAGCTGAAAAAGGTACCCCTTTCTTATACCAAGCCTGAAAAATCAGCTTTGTGCTCTGTTAAAAAAGAAACGGTTTTGCTCTCGCGTTGCGGGTGAAAAACCGGTGAAATACAGACCCTTTTTCATACCAAAATTACAATTTTCCCTGCTGTTTTTATACCCAGTCCAGCCTGAAAACGCTACCCCTTTCTTATACCCAGCCTGAAAACCCTACCCCTTTCTTATACCTCCAGCTTGAAAACCCTACCCCTTTCGGGCCGAGCATCCCCGCACAGTCCAATATAGGGAGTACCCCCCCCCCCCCCCCCGGGGTGCATACTACCATAGCTATTTTATAATATTGTAGGGTTCCAGAAAATATTAATACCCCCCAGTGAAGGGTGTTGAAAGTGACCCCCCCCCCCCCCCAACACTTGGATTTCAAAAGAAAAATACAGTATTTGTATGGAGAAGTTCAGGTAAATTGATTGGCCCCCATGCCTCCAATGCGGCACGTGAGGTATGGATATTTTCTGGAACCACACATTCCAAGATTTCCTGGACACTATGAAAACTGAATTTAGTTCAACGATTTGAATAATGTGCACACCGTAAAGATTTCCAAAAATAATCAAGCCTGTTTTTTTTAAATTCAGTAAAACTATGTCACAGACAAGTGAAACTATATCAAATGCAAATTAAAACCTTCTTTCCATGCCTGTGGCTGCATTATTAGAGTTGTCGTATTTCCTTCAAAGTCTCAAACCATGTAGGAATTATGTGATGGACCTCATTCACTTGGGCATAATGTTGTACCATTTCAAATACAGTATTTGTATGGAGAAGTTCAGGTAAATTGATTGGCCCCCACGCCTCCAATGCGGCACGTGAGGTATGGATATTTTCTGGAACCACACATTCCAAGATTTCCTGGACACTATGAAAACTGAATTTAGTTAAAAAAAATTTTTAACTCCCATGGGTATCACTAATAGGGGTGCTACATAATTTGGTGTTGCATCATCTCGATGAAAATTATACCATGTAGCATTTCCAATTTGCATAAATAGTCATGAAAAGCTTTGTCTAAACCAAACAGTCTAAACCTAACAGTTGTAATTACACAGTGCAATTACAAATGTTTTGAACAGTGGAATGCATACCTTGCCAACGCTCCCATTTTACCAAGGAGACTCCCAGTTTTCACCCTCAGTCTCCAAGGAAAAAAAATGAAAACTTTCCAAATATTTACTGGAATATCTCCCGGGTAAATTTCTTGCGCTTTTCTCATACAGTTGTATTTGAGACAAAATTTTGGTTTTGGAGTTTTCAGGGTTGGCAGGTATGGAAATGTAAACATAAACACATGGGTTACCACCAAGAAAAAAGTGTGAGACTAAACACATTGTATTCGGTTTTTTTTCCAATTGTTCTAACTGGTACCTTTTTACTAAAGGTTACTAGCATATCAAAAGGTTTTATGTATTTACTCTAGTAAATTAACTTAAGTAAGTTTAGTGTGCCAATTCAATACATTCTGCCGTGCACAACAAACTCACTAAAAACATGTTTTAGAGAAATGACACAGAGCGTGCAGAAAGCTAAAATGTTTTTGTCAACACACACGTCTCATTAGTTAGCCTTCGGTATTAGACAGTTAAAGGAATTAATATTAAGTCAAATGCTTATTGTATTCTGACGCTAAAAGAAATTCGAGTATCACTGTCACGCCGGCTTCAGGTCAATGCTTGATGTAAACTAACAGCAAACTTTTAGTTCCTACCTTCATTCCGAGTAGGTTTTCTCCCCGCGTAGAAGCCTGAGTGTAATTCTGTTTGGAACTGTAAATGTCCTGCCATCTTCCTTTAAAAACTGCTGGCCTTTATCCAGGAATTTTGAACCAACCACGAATTACTCGGCCGCCATGGGCATCTTTAGACCCGACTTTCTGTGACTTGTGTGCTAATAATATTTATCCAAATAAAACCGTCACGTCACTCGCTTCTGCCATAGTGGAAATGAGCTTCACCAAGTTAATTTTGCTCTTCAAAAAGTTCAGTTACTGCCCAGTTATTAGTAAAACGTCCAAGCGTTAGTGAAAGAAATGTAGAATGCCCTGTGGGGACATGACTTCGCAAAGAACAGCAATTGCCAATTCTACTCGGCGCTATAAAAATCTTGGACTTCTCCCGGACTTCTAGACGATTAGGAAGACACTCTCATGATCTCTTCAGACACTAGTAGTCCCTGGCTTTTTGTAAACATATTATCATTTGCGAAGAACAGTTCTCCAGACGCGTACAGAATGCATTTCGTTCGGCATTTCAATCAAGATAAGTTGCAGAATTGCATAAGACCATATTTGGGTTTCCTGTAGTCTGTCACGTGAGCAGCACCCCCCCCCTGACCACCCACCCCTCCCCCCTCACTCCAATACCGCCATGCTGTGACGTCATAATCGCGCGCCACCCACCCCTCCCCCCGTCACTGGCTCGCCGCCATGTTGTGACGTCATGAGCACCACGACTGCGAAGGAGACTAGATGCATCAAAGTGGCTGCGAAAAGTGCAGGCTTCACTGTCCGGCGCGGAAATGACCTTGGATGACCTTCGACGTTCAAAAATCACTTCGATCCCTTTGCGATAGTTGCCGCATGTGAGGTTTTGGGTACCCTGTGGATTTCTTACATTCGCTTCATGCGCTCTATTTGCGATCATTTTGGACGCGTACTGCACCATTTGGATTTCTTTTTTGACGCTTTTTTCTTAGGTATGGTGCTCCGCTCTGCGGCCTTCGGCCGCAAAGGAGCTCCGCTAAAACGTAATGCAGGGGGCATACTTCCCCAGCAACAAAATTCATTTAAGATACATAAAGCTACAAATTTATCATTTTCCCAAAGAACAATTGGGCAATTCCAGAAAATAAAGTTACCTCCCCCCCCCCCCCCGGAAGGGGGGCATTTGGAAATTCTGATGGGATGGGGGGGGGGGGGTTAAGAGCTCGGAATTCTGATTGCAAGGGGGGGTTTTCGAAGCTGGATTTCTTTAACCTGCCCGGAATTCTATATGCATGGGGGGTAAACCATTTTGGAAATTCTGGGTGGGTCAAAAACAAGTGCCGCCCGTGGGGAGGGTACCTGTATTTTCTGGAATTGCCCATTAAGTTTTATTAGTGTTTAAGAAAGAGTCCAACTTTTACAGCCAAAGACTCACAAGCGTCCCCCTCTAGAGTGAGATAGTTGATTCTTGGAATATATTGAATCCACTATTCGATTCAATAATGCATTTGGCTTGGGAAACCATCTTTCAATTTACTGCGGTTTTCATAATTCTGCGAACTCTCGCAGTCGATTTCCAACCGTAAAACCGCCTTCTGGCTTCCGTCAATCAAACTCCCGAATCTTTTCGTCGTTACTCTTTGTGCTTTTTGATTGGCCAGCGCCTAAGCAGCGCTAAAATGGCTTCCCGTAGCGCCAGCAATGGTTACGTGCTGGCCAATCAAAATGCACAAAGAGTAACGACGAGAAGACTCGGGAGTTTGATTGACGGAAGCCAGAAGCCTGTTTTACGATTGGAAATCGTTAGCGAGAGTTCGCAGAATTATGAAAATCGCAGTAAGTCACTTGTTTTATGCTTCTTGGAATACTGATCAACAGTTTCTTCTCTAAATGAACGAGGGAGAGATTTACTAAGCTCGCAAAGTATACCAGGCCTGCCATATTGGTAAAAAAAACTCGCAAAAAGGATCCCTGTGAATTTTTCCATATATGGAAGCGCCTCTGTTGCCTATCATCCAATCAAAAAGTAAACCCAGTTCAAATTTAAAGACTTTTTCCCAAGCCGAAAGTATATTTGAATCAAATAATGGATCCAAAAATCAACTCATTATTGCGCTTTAGGGGGGAGGGGCAACATTTGGATAAATCCTAAGCTTAAGTACTGTAGCTTACAGGGAGATACCTTAGCATTGACTAGGTGTTCTAAATTTCCCACAGATCTGTTCTCTCAATTTAACCCCAAGACAATTTTGAAATTTGTACAACTCAAAATGTTTGGAAAATGTTTACAGTAAAGTCAACCTCAAAATGCACAACCAACCAAGCATTTGAAGCTCATAGCAGCCTTTTTCCTGATACTTAAACTACTAAATGCTTTTTGAGTTATTTTCTGGATATAACCTTGTGATAAAAGGATTTTTTCGAATCAGATAAATATATTTAACAGATTGTTATGGCAAATTTCTAAAACTTTAAATATATAAAATATTGTCTGGTGAGAAAAGTACCTTCACAGAACTTAATGTCAACTTTTTGATAATAGGGAGTCAGATAATATATTTTACTCCTTATATGCAAACTAATATCCTATTTCTTATGTTTGTATGACTCCACACCTGAGAGTTAAAACATAGCTTCTTTGGAAAAGGAACTCTCAGAACTACCAAATCCAATCAAAGCTTAACATTAGAGCAGATTTCAGAGACTATCGTGAATAATTCACATTACTTTGTAATTTCTCCTATAGGTTTAATTCAGAGTTGGGGTGATTGGCTCAGTCACATGAAATTCGCTCTAACATTATGTCATATATTGACTTACCCAAAATAATATCCTCTGCTTTCAGATCACCAAATTCCCTTTGTGGTTTCGTTGCGGTTTCCTTGCAGGCCATAAGGTGTTCTAGACCACTCATATTTGGAATGATTGCGCCACGGCCGGTGAAATTCCACATCTTCGGTCCCAGTGTTTTGAAAAGCCTGTGGTGGCGCTTATTCCCTCTATAGAGATTGATGTTGTCCATCAAAAATATCACTGGACTTGAGGTAGGGCACTTCTCAGTAATTATGTCAGCAAATCTTGCCAGCTTCTGATCGAAAACATTTTTCCTATGAAATAATTAGCAGTCAAATTACTGTCATGTTTTCTTGGTCAAAAATCAAAACTGGTTTGATAGAAAGATATGGGAGTAAAAGGCTATGTCACACAAGGAAACTTTTCTTGTTAACTGCCAGTTGCAGCAAAACAAGAACACCCGATTTGCAACATGCAATGCAACAAATTATTGCATTGAAAGTTCCAAAAAGATATATACAGCTGACCATGTGACATGGTTTTGCAATTGATTCGTCATTGCATATATGCAAGTTGCATGAAAAATTCCTTTGTGTGACATGGTCTTAAGGAAAGGAAAACTTTGATTTACATGTATACTCAGCTGTTGGCAACAAAAGCAGGCAACAAACAATACTGGCATTTTTTGGAAATCAAGACCCTTTCAAAACAGATTAAATTTAGGGCACCCCCTGAAATTGTGACCAAAAATTCAAAATCCTCTCCCCTTTTCTTTTAAGAAAGCCTTCCCAAGAATGTTCTACCAAAAATAAAGGCCCCCAAAAATGGTAGCCCCCACAATCATTCCCCAAAAATAATGAGAGTACTTCCTTAGAAAAATATACTTACAATGTATCCCAGCAAGGAGTCAATCCCATGGCATGTAACATATTTATGAACTGCTTCCCAGCACCATAAGTAATGCACATCATTCCAAAAACCAGGTTCACATCATTGTCAAAGCGCTGGTTGCGTACACTGGCAAGGCATGCTAATGCATTTACACCACATTTCATTCTATGTTCTGCTTTTTTTTGGATGCTCCGTCGTGCGCTTTCAGTTACTAAGGGGGTGGACATGACATCATCAAGTAACGGACACTGCTCTTTGAATTTTTCCATCAATGCTTGAAAAATTTTACCATGCAATATTTCATCTGGTGTTCCATCTTTCAATCCTAGCTTGATGATGCCTTCAAACCTTTTCGTTTCTTCATTGGCCTTTTCTTTCTGGCTACAAGTCAATGACTGTACCAGTAGATCTTGCTCCCTCTGAAGTTTGCTCAATATGGACTGGTACTGCTGTACAAGAGCAGCAGTTAGATCTTGGTATTCTCTCATGAGGGCACCACAATGCATGGTGAGGGCAACAGCTTTATCATGAACCTCGTCAGTGAGTACTGCCCATTGTGTATTGATTGTCTCCTCCACTTCCAGAAGCTTAATCTTAATAGCAGCAATGTTTTCACCCTGGATGCTATCTGGCAAAGTGCTTGAAAACCTTGTCAACACAGACTGCTTGAGCCTCAGATGTGTGTAAAGTTTTCTAGTGGACTTGAGTTAAGGAGAAATTGCATAATGTAACCATAAAATTCAAAATAGTACCCATGCATAGTGTGAAGGGAAGGAACTGTAAGAGGAAAGCTCAGATTAGTCATGGTTCATGAACCTTCATGTAAATAACACAAGAACTGAAATACCGTAACAGCAATAAGTACCAATGCAAGACTAACGAGTCCTATTGGCTTCAATTCTTAGAAGAAAAATACAATGGCACAAGCTTAAGGATACTGTTTAGTTTTCCCCTCAATCAGCACCTTCTTCTTTGTAGAATTGGGAAATTCTTGTTTAATTGCACGGGAGAGGCGACTTTTTTGTTCAGGGTCCATACCCATAACTTCTAACAAAAGCGCCTGTGGAATGTTTTTTGTAGCATCATCCACAGGTTCAAGTGTTTCCCTCAGTTGGGCACACAGCTGCTCCCGTCTAGTGTCACATTCATATCTCCCTAAATTGAAGGCTGTAAAAATCGAAATAATGTTTCATTGAACACCTGATGACATCATACAAACAATAGAACCAAAATTCATACAAATGGTTGAAAACTTCACACAAATGTCATAGACAGTTGATATGTTGAAAGTCAAGCAAAAGGGACTGTACACTCATGCAAAATTTCTCACCTCGCTTTGCTTTAGACTGGACCGCTCTAGACTCGGGTGTGAGGAAATGCTTCCCTGCACCTTTGGCACTTGGGTCTGGGGTACTTGACGTAGCATCTAAACATGCAAATAATTTAGAGATTAAAGAGGCTGTTAACATGGAACGTATGGTTAATTAACAGATAAAAATAAAATCATTACATAAATCCATTTCCGTATACTTCAAATAAGCTAAATTGACTTTAATTAGACGGTTGAAAGATTATTTATCAAACGTAAACTAGTATTTTGACTCTGCAAAAAGTTTTTGTAATGTTTTTCGGTCATCTTTTTCAATTTAACACGTGTTCTGACAACAGCATCATATATAATGGAAAATCAGGAAGTCTATGCAGGCGTTTCGTAGTTTTTTTTTCGAGAAATATTCAAGGAAAAGAACAAGAACAGTTTGTCTTTTTGGTAAGTTATACATGGAGTTCTAATGCGAGTTATCCCGCATAATAACTCCATGGTTATACCGGGAAGTGCGGGAGACACTTCGCACTTCCATGTTTTCAAAGAGTGCCGACGGGTTTCAATGATATTTCCCCGTTTTGAAGGAGTTAAAATAGTCTTTCTTATTCAAATACTTCTCCAGGACTTCCAGGATCTGCAGGTACCCTGAAAACCTCAAAATTTAAAACGCTTTTACCTTCTATATTCAGTTCTTGTAAGGACACATCAAGTTCCTCGATGTCGCTCTCCGCCATGTTACACTCGTGGGGTCATTCGAACTACTAAATCAAGATTTAAACTACATTTCGTACGTTTCGTGGCCAACAAACGATGAAGTGATATTAACTGACTACATATGCAAAACAAACAATCCAATTTCTCTGAAAATTCGTAAAGAAAGCGGCTATATTGGTCCAGGTCCAGAAATCGGGATTTTTGACCTAGAAATCGTGCATAATCTGCGAGGCGTCTCTTTCTCTGGTTTGAGCCTTCCCATGATGCGAAAATGAACCGTTCCCAAGATGCATTGCGCGCTCGCTACCAGAACACTCGCAAGAGGCTTTTCTCTCTCTGTTTCTACCAAATAGAGACGCCTAGGGACGAGGCAGTCCTTTCTTTGTTTTTTTTTCTGCTATGCATCAAAGGATATATGAATATGGAAGAAATCCAAACAAAAAAAACATTATTCAAATGAATGCCATGTGATGTGAAATAGGTAAACATTACGCACTAGCCAGTGGGAAGCCCCGCACTTCCCAACACGGGGAATAGCGGGGCATTAGATATACAATAATGCTAGTGCACCGCTAATTCCTTGCAATTTGAGGCACATTTCTGTGTCTAATCTGTACTTTTTTCTCCCGACCCAGGGCCGCAAATTTCTTTGCATAATAATACACTGTATTATTATTATAAGTTTTCATTCACAGAGAAAAACTCCTTCCACTTTAGCCAAGTGCCACAATATCAATAGGAAATTTCATGGCGAATCCCAGCCAAAACCCTGCCTACAGTCCCAGCCATAGCAGCAACCACAATCTATAAACCACTATCTCCCACACATACTTTGACTTCTTAAGCAATGTGTGGTTCCAGAAAATATCCTGTGACCCCCCACCCCTCTGGAATTTCCAAGGAAAAATACAGTATTTGTATGGAAATGATCAGGTAAATTGACCCCCCACACCCCTCTGGAATTTCCAATGCCCTTCCACAGGGGAGGTATGGATAATTTCTGGAACTGCACAATCTAAAACTAAATTAAACCCCTGCTATTCCCAAAGCATTCAATATTATGTCAAATACAAATATAAACCAATTTTGCTGTTTTTTCTTGAGGAAAAAATAAATTCCCATGGGTATCACTGGGGGGGGGGGGGTACTTGGATTGATATAGGGCGGGTATGTGCCGCTGCGAATTTCTAAAGCGGACCCCGTTGTAAAACGATTTTTGGGAGAAAAGCTACCCCATTCAATTTTTTTGCACCCAAAATGAGACCCCGTTCTAAAGAGAAATTAATGATACCTGCAAATCAAAATTGTTGTTGTTTACATGTTACGGTTTTATCTGGAATAGAATGTTAAAGCTTATCGAATTCTTTACTTTAATAAAACAATACGTGACCACCGGGTCGCTTCCCAGAAGATTTTACTGGGTGGTGTTCATTATCATACCCCGTTCTAGAGGACGGTTCCTAAACGATACCCCGCTCTATCGGCTGGAGGAAGAAATCGGGACCCTGTTTGTCATACCCGTATAGCTCTTGTAAGGGAGAACCCCCCCCCCCCCCCCCCCCGGCCCCCCGGGTATCACTAATAGGGGTGCTACATAATTTGGTATTGCATCGTCTCAATGAAAATTATACCATTTAGCATTTCCAATTTGCATAAGTAGTCATGAAAAGCTGTTTCTAAACCAAACAGTCTAAACCAAACAGTTGTAATTACACACTGCAATTACAATATGTTGTGAACAGCGAAATGCTTACCTGCCAACTCTCCCAGTTTTCACCCTTAGTCTCCCGGGAAAATATTGAAAAAACTTTCCAAATACTTACTGGAATATCTCCCGGGTAAATTTCTTGCTCATTTCTCATACAGTTGTTGTATTCGAGACAAACTTTTGGTTTTGGAGTTTTCAGGGTTGGCAGGTATGGAAATGCAAACATAAACACATGGCTTACCACCAAGACAAAACAATAAGTGGGCACATAAGCTTACATATCACACACTAGAATTTTGTAATTTAGATTGAAGCACAAAATTAAAAGTGTGAGACTAAACACATTGTATTCGGGTTTTTTTCCAATTGTTCTTACTGGTACCTTTTTACTAAAGCTTACTATCATATCATAAGGTTTTATGTATTCACTCTAGTAAATTTTAAGTTTAATGTGCCTTCAAACATTCTGCTGTGCACAAGAAACACTAAAAAACATTTTCGAGAACTTTTTTTCTAGTGTTTTCTATATTTTTCTAATGTTTTTGTCAACACGCACGTTTCATTAGTTAGCCTTCGGTATTAGACAGTTTAAGGAGTTAATATTAACTAAAATGCTTATTGTATTTTGATGCTAAAACAAGTTCGAGTATCGCTGTCACGCCGGCTTCAGCTCTATAAGGATTCAAAGGTCAAATCCTACCTTCATTCGGAGTAGATTTTCCCCACATGTAGAAACAACCTTAGTGTAATCCTGTTCGGAACTGTGAATGCCCTGCCATCTTCCTATAAAAACTGCTAGCCTTTATCCAGGAATTTTGAACCACGAATTGCTCGGCCGCCATCTTTGTCTTGAGACCCGACTTCTCGTGTAATAATATTCATCCAAATAAAACCGTCACGTCACTCGCTTCTGCCATAGTGGAAATGAGCTTCTCCAAGTTAATTTTGCTCTTCAAAAAAGTCAAGTTACTGCACAGTTATTAACTAAAACGCCCAAGCTTTAGTGAAAGAAATGAAGAATGACTCGCAAAGAACTGCACAGCCAATTGCCAATTTTACTCGGCGCTATAAAAATCTTGGACTTCTCCCGGACTTCTAGATGACTAGGAAGACACTCTCCTGATTTCTTCACACACTAGTTGTCCCTGGCTTTTTGTAAACATATTATCATTTGCGTAGAACAGTTCTGCAGACGCGTTGTACAGATGTATTTCGTTCGGCATTTCGATCAAGATAAACAGAGTTGCATAAGACCATATTTGGGTTTCCTGCAGTCTGTCACGTGAGCAGCATCCCCCCCCGACCACCCACCCCTCCCCCCCCACTGGCTTGCCGCCATGTTGTGACGTCATGACCACACGACTGCGAAGGAGACTAGATGCATCAAAGCGGCTGCGAAAGGTGCAGGCTTCACCGTCCGGCGCGGAAATGACCTTGGATGACCTTCGACGTTCAAAAATCACTTCGAACCCTTTGGGCGATTGCCCATGTGATGTTTTGGGTACCCTGTGGATTTCTAACATTCGCACTATTTGCGATCATTGGACTCGTACCGTACCATTTGGATTTGTTTTTTGACGCTTTTTTCTTAGGTATGGTGCTCCGCTCTGCGGCCTTTGGCCGCAAAGGAGCTCCGCTATTAACGAGTTTGTTAACTCTTTCGCTGCTGCTGTGGGGCATACTCAAGTCCCCACTGCTGAATTAATTTAGAAAAAAGTCATTTTTCTAGTCTTTTCTACATTTTTACTCACTGTTTTGGTTTGCTTCAATCATTTTTCATGACACTTTCCACAATTATAAGATAATAAATTCTGAATGTTTCTGTGCATAATTTATGCAAATAAGTCACGTTATGACTCAACATTATTGAAGATTACGTTACATGAGCATATTCTGCTTTCTTGTAGATTAAAATGTGAAAGAAAAATGTAAATTTAAATGGTTCTTCTGTTTGGTGTCTCATACCTGTGATAAAATAATTTCTCAGAAAACCAAAATTTGATTTAATTCAAATGTTGCTTTTAATATTATCTTACCTATTGCATGCAATGCCAAAGAGAACACAACCATATGTACTGTATTCAGAGTGAAAAGCCAATTCACGGTCACATTGTTTTAGAAATTAAAACTCATTAAAAAACTCACTTACTGCAAATTTAGTAAAAGAAGAAAACAAAATATCTAGTCTTGCATGTTATTAAATTTATCCAGAGGGTGACTTACTTAATATACAATTAAGTACTGGAGACACTAGACATTCTGCAGTGTGTGATATTTTTCAAAACAAGGTACCACGCACAATGGCTTTCCACACGTAATACAATATTAGTGTGTCTGCTTCCTCTTCTTTTTGCTTCTATCACTGCAGAGAGTACAGTCAGGATAGTATTTAGCATCCATATATTTGCCAGGAAAGTGACTCCCAGTTTGCCTGGCTTCCTGAGGCTGCAAGGACGGTCTTCCTTTCTTGTTCTTCCTTGTCCAGGATGCCAGAAGACCGTCAATGACTTTCTCTCTGAATGTCTCAGGCTTGACAGGCCTTTCACCTATAGCTTTTTGCGATTCACAATACACAATATAGCCATTCACGAGAGCAATCTCTCTGACATAATGGTAGACAGGCTGGTACCACTTCTGGGACTTGTGCGGGTATGCATAAGTACCCAGAAGTTGGTCCATCCTGTCTACGCCAGACATGTTTTGGTTATACTGTTCGGCTACAACGGGCTTGTCTACTATCCTCTTGCCAGTCTCTGATTGTTTATGCCTGATGGTCTTGTCTATGGTCAGGTCATTATGTACTGTACTTAGGAAGTATACCAGCTTTGTGTCATGCCAGGCGCATGCAACTAAGCTCCCAGACTGCATAAAAACAGGATCATCTCCTTTCTTTAAACTCACATTGTTTGGTTTTAGTGCCTGTGGCATTTGCTTGCGGTTCACCTTTACAGTACCACATGCTCCAATGTCCTTGTCTTTCAAAGTTATGAACAAATTTGGGCTACTGTAAAAGTTGTCCATGTAAATCACATGACCCTTGTTCTCATAGCCTTCAAGTAGTGAAATCACCACCTGTTCTGTCAAAGGAACACCTTTGTCTCTGGCAAAACTATTCTTTCCTGTATATATTTCTAAGTTTAGGGCATAGCCAGTCTTGGCATCTGACAGAACAAACACTTTGATTCCCCATTTGGTTGGCTTTGCAGGTAAGTATTGTCTGAAGTGGATTCTTCCCTTGAACTTTATCATACTTTCGTCTATACTCAAATTCTTCCCTGGGCCATAAACTGCTCTATACAAAGGAAGTACAAGGTCTAGTATTGGTTGGATCTTGAATAAAGGATTGTACCCTTCCTTTCCCTTTTCTATCTGCTCATTGTTGTCAGCAAAGTGAATAAATGATGAAATCTGCAGGTAGCGATCCCTTGACATAACAGAACCAAAACTGACCTTTGTTAGCCAGAATTCCCTCCAATAATCCTGGACGGAAGGCTTGCAATTAATGCCCATTGCAATTTGTAGAGCCACATAGGCCTTTATGTCTGCCACACTAGTTTCTGTCCACTTAGAGAATCGTGAATGCTTGCCAAGATCAGCAGGGTTGTCAAAGAAGTATTCAGCAAATAAATTGGTTTGCTCTGAGATCAATGCGAATAGCTCCTCAGGGAAAAACAACATGAAAAAGTAAACGCATGCAAAGCTTGATGTTTGTATTAGTGGACCTTGCCTTTGCCTAATGCAGATATCCAATTCTGATCTATTTCATCGTAAAATGAAACGGTGGCCCAGGGAAGTTGTCTCTCTTGAGCCCTAGCAACTCTCTGCACTCTCGCGGACGAGCTGGCTCCACATGGTTGTCGCTTCCAGTATCAGCTTCGAAAACACCAGGTTCTGTTTCAACTTCTTCGCCATTGTTTGTAGCGGTACCTTCCTCGATTTCTAACTCAAAATCTGAGTCGGAATAATCAGCCATTGATTCAGAATCAGCAAATATTGCCTCCAAACACTGTTCCGTGTTCATAGTACGGCGTCCTGACGCCATATTAGGGACCTTAAGCATCGACAACGAAACGGACGACGACGACGTTCCAGGGCCGAGGAGGACCGGGTCGAGGTTTTCGTTCTCGGCGGGAAAAACAATGTTTAAGCGGGAAAAAAATTTGCGAACGACGACGGTGTTTTCCCTCTCGAGTATTTCATTGTTATGGCATTTAGAGATGTTCGTAATATGCTTCTTGTGAGCCACGAGGAAGGAACAATCGACGATGAAGAGTTTTTGCTTCTTTACGATCTCTATTCCTCAAAAAATCCTGACTTCCCGTATGATTCTTACGTGCCTTTCGATCTACAAAATCTACGAATCTGAATGTTTGGCTGAATTTCGTTTCCGAAAGAGAGATATACGAAGCCTGTACGATGTTTTACAAATTCCTGACACCGTTACCTGTAGTCAGCGTTCTGTGTGCGACGGTATAGAGGGTTTGTGTATGCTCCTCAAACGTATGTCGTATCCATGTAGATACGGAGACATGATTCATCGATTTGCAAAACCTGTGCCTGTACTTAGCATGGTGACTAACCAGATGCTTGACTTTGTTTACAATACCCATGGCCACAAAGTGCTACAGTGGAACCATGATGTATTAAACCCTGGAAACCTACAGATCTATGTTGATGCTATTACAGCTAAAGGAGCACCATTACCAAATTGCTTTGGCTTCATTGATGGTACGGTTAGGCCGATATCCAGGCCTGGGGAACATCAGAGAATTGTCTATAATGGACACAAAAGGGTACATGCCTTAAAATTCCAAAGCGTTGCTCTACCCAATGGGTTGATTGGAAACTTATATGGCCCAGTTGGTAAGTTGAAAGGCTTGTAGTTCTATGAGAACAACACATTCTTTAGGGTGGGGCACTAGAAGAAATTATGTCTAGGAATATAAGACCTTTTGCTAAGACCTGGGATGGGACCTTGCTGTTCTGTTTGCCCTCTTTAATATCCAAATGGTCATTTTCCTAAAACAGTTTGTATACCTCCAGCCTGAAAATCCTTTCAGGCCGAATATCCCCTTATTGGCCATTAGTGGGTGTGCTGCCTCTGTCCTCTAGCTTTAGTATGAGATTAAATAATATTTCCATATTATTGTGTGTGTGAAATGGAAATTTTACAGCAGGAGTGAATAATTGCCTCTTTCATGTATTCTATGTAAATAGAAATAGAATACATGAAGGAGGCATGGGTAGTGTCTGAAATCATATATGCATCTGAATTCCCTTCACCATGACCACACATGCCAAGCTATAGTTTACATGCATGATTTGATAATTTCCCACAAATTACACAGACTAACAAATATGAGTCATAACTAAATTCATTTCACTCTTTGTAGAAGGAAGAAAACATGATGCTGGCATGTTGGCCGACTCTCAGCTTCTTCGTGACCTTGGTCTGTATGCGTTTAAACCAGCTGGGATACCCCTCTGTGTTTACGGTGACCCTGCATATCCTCTCAGAATACACCTGCAGGGGCCCTTCAAATATGGCATCCTTACCCCAGACATGCAGCAGTACAACAGTGATATGAGTGCTGTGCGAACCTCAGTAGAGTGGCTGTTTGGAGACGTTATCACCTCCTTCAAATTTATGGATTTCAAAAAGAATCTCAAACTGTTCTTAAGCAGTATAGGCAAAATGTATGTAGTTTCAGTAATACTTCGAAATGCAATCACCTGCCTCTATGGTAACTTGACATCAGACTTCTTTGACCTCCAGCCACCCGCCCTGGAAGAATACTTCACATAGAAGCTGATTAAAAACAAAATTCAGCCCTGCTGCGCAACATGACCTGTAAGATTTCCCACCCCACACATACCAGAAATAAGATCAAATACATGTAAAACAAACAAAAAAAGGTTTATTTTAATGTGTAATTCTAAAATATCTGTCTCATGTGCAGGAAGGGGGTTGAGATACTACTTACTGACCCTCATAAATTCCAAATGCAAGAGTTATGTGAGAAAAGGTTTTTTACTCCCACTGCTTAATTTCGATTGCCATAAGTTAAATATTAATAGTCAGTAAGTCCTACATTGTAGATCCTTTCAACAAAATGGATTCAGGTACTATGTTTGTGAGAATATGATTAAAACTATGTTCTACAGTGGCGGATCCAAGGTTTTTTTAGGGGGGGGGGGGGGGGGGGGGGTGCAGCACTAAGTTGGACTGGTTATAATCCGTACTGAGTTCAAAAATCCCAGAGATCATCGGATCTATCACTCTCATGGGGGGTGGGCTGCCCCTGTTCTAATGTATAATTGCACTGAATAAAGGGGCAAGAAAGTTTTTGATGGTATAGTTTTCAGACAAGATTAAAGATCATTGCTTTCTAGTATTGATTCTCACCACCTTTAAAATAGAACCATTGTTGCATAGTATAAATATAGAAACATTCTTCATGCCTCTAGCTGGTAAATCACAGGTAAACTCAACCAACTCAGCGTAAAAAGCATAACATTAACTTACATTAACTTTCTTTTGCACACGGCTAATTTAGAGTCTTTCATTAAAACGTGAGTCTAATAAGGCTCTGATACTATGCAAATAACAAAACTGAAATGTGCGAGACATGCCTACTTGGAGTTCTTACTTTGCAGCATTGCCATCAAAAGATTATTTTGCTGAGCAAGTATTGCTTGCAGGTTTTGTTGTTGAACTTGCTGCTGGCGCTCAAATTGTTGCATAATAGCTGTAAACATTGATTCTTGTTGTTTTGCTGTTTCATCTTTCTTAGCTTCTGCTAAATCCAATTCCCTGTTTTTGGCTTTTAGCTCTTCTTTCTTTAACTCTCTGTCCTTTTCTGCCTTATCAGCCAGATAAGCAATTGTATCGGAGGTGCTTCTCCTCACCTTTGTACTCTTTTGATCCCTTTGCTCGCATTTTCTTTTCCCTTTGCTTTTCATTGTTTGCAGTGCCTGAAGCCTTACATCTTCAGCAGCAGCTTTTTCCTTGTCGGTTTTCTCTTTTTTCTCTGCAGTCTGACTTTCAATCTTTTCTTTTGCGTTCTTTTCTCGTTCAAGTATATCCTCTAGCAACAAATCTAACTCTGTTTGTTCAACTTCAATCCCGCTAGCCTTTTCCTCGTCACGAATTTTCTGTTTTTGACGTGAGGTCAGAAGATTGTAGCGGTCGCGAACTGCTCTACCAGTGACTTTAAACTTAGGCTGACCAAGACCGTTGAGATGTTCGGCAATTCTCTCCCACACTTTCCCTCTCTCGGCACTTCTAACTCGGAAATTATACGGCTCAATCACGATGGCTTCTCTGCACATTAGTACGTCATGATCTGTAGTCCACTGGAAATACTTTGAAACAACTGAAAATGGAGACAAATTGCAGTGGATTTACATTTAGTTTCTTTCAAAATCGAGAAATATCATCCGTCTTAGTTCAAAAGTAGAGACGAAACCTGATTTAGTTACTTTAGGTCTTTTAAAAAACTGCAAAATTTACAGGAAAACTACTTACATTTCTTTTCACCTCGTTGTGCCTGTTCGGCCGCCATTGTATTCTCGAACTGAAACAAGACAAGATAGAAAACTCAAGTTTAGTACGTAAAAATCAATGAAATGTCTAAAATAATTGAACCCCAGACATCCTAAAAGGTTTCTTTTTCAGTGAAGCTGATTAAAAGTATGAAAAAAGTAATAAATCTTAACAAGAAGTACTGTATTTCACTTACGTTTTCGGGACAACGGCAAACTCACAAGAATTTCGTCGTGGACGAGCCCAGGACGACGTTAGGTCAACGTCGCGCACGCGCACAACGTTCGCGCGGGAAGAAATAACTTCCGGTCGTCGTCGTCGTGCGAATTCGTCGGCGGTGCTTAAGGTCCCTATTTAAATACCCAGAGTAACGAATAAACAAACACGCGAAAACTTTTGTGGATAAATACCGATTCGCCTTCGAAAATTTGTAAAATGGACTCCCAGATATAACCCAATTAGTCCTAGAGGGTGTTCAATACAATAAACGTAAGATCAATGCTCTATAACCCCTAAACTCGAACAGATCTCTGGGACTCTTCGTTGTGTCGAGAAAACTCGACAACCGCACTGAGAAACATGATACCGGATGTCGAGAAAACTCGACAATAGCAGCGAAAGAGTTAAGGGACAAACAAAAGATTCTGCTCGCTTGAGTGCCAGTTGGGGAAACAAACAACAGGGCCCCGGTCAAGCAGAAAAGGTCTATTGTTGATGCCACTCACATAAGGTGAATTTAGGGAGGGGGACCCAGTCCTCTAATACCCCCCTCCCCCCTTCTGCACCCTGGATCCGCCTGTTGTTGTTGTTGCTGTGTGTTAGACTGCTTAAGGCGGTGTTTCACGGGACAACTCGCAATGCCAACTTTCCGCATCAATGCCCACCCACCCTCCCTCGTTTTCATGTATTTGCTCATACATTTCTTTGTAAATTTTATTGAAAAAAATGATGAATTAAAACAACTATATCTCGGTCAGTTTTCAACCAATCTTCACAAAACTTTGTAACTATGCTAATATCGATGTGCTGAATTCTATGGCGTTCCAACACCGCCAAAATTCAAAACTTTCATCGTGCAATTATTCAGTCCAATTATTCAAACATTCGATTCAACCATGTTGTTATTCAACTTGAATATTCAAACATTCGATCCAATTGTGTCAACATTGAGTTCAACCATTCAAACATTCGATGCAATAATGTAAACAGTCAATCGAAAAATGATATTCCAAAATACAATTATTCAATTCGAAAATACAATCATTCGAGTCACTTTTCAAACATCAACTTCAAACGTGCAATGATCACTGGCAAATGGTCAATTCCACCATCCAAGACTTGATTTAAACCTCCAATTGTTTGATTTGAGCACTGCAATCAAACATTCAAACACATAATCCGAACGTGGTATCGTCCAAACACATTTTCCATCCACACATGCGATCATTCCATTCAGACATTCAATCCCAACATGCAATCACTTGGTTCAACATCGACATGCAATAAATGATAAATCAGGATACCCGTGTTATTTCTATTATGCGCCCGCGATCACTATGACCATCTTCCTGGAGATTCCCGGATGTTGTTTCACAAATGACGGATGGAGCGCAACTTTATTGTTCGTTCCATTTAAAAGACCATGACAGATAGAATTTTATCTATAATCAGTGACACAATAATAACAATTGATAATATACAGAATGCCGACGAAATCGGCAATTTGAGACTTCGCTTGGAGTTTTTACACCGTATTCTTATAGGAGAACAATATCCGGACTCCATTGTTGCCATCCTCAATGAAGTACTGAGTATTTTGAAAAATGCCGAACTAAATATAGGAGAGAACCAGGAAAACATACCAATATTAACCCCTAAAAAATATGACGGTCATACCTACCATCCTAATACAGCGAGTAAGAGGTGAGATAATGTGGCGCTATATGATGCAATTGCTATTGTCTTTTTTCATACAGCTGTCAACTCTCCCGGTAGGGATTTGCAAATTTTACTATAAAAAGGTTAGGGAATCACAAAATAAATCAAAGGCACCGAGTGCCTCAGTGAAATCGTGGACACTGTTTATCCAAGTTTCCTGGAGCCACACAATATGGAGGATCCCCAACCCCTCCATAGTTTCCATTGCCCTTCCATAGGGGGGGTATGGATATTTTCTGGAGCCACACAATATGGAGGATGTTTTGTTGGCACAACCAAGGAATCAATATTAGCACATAATATTATTATAAGAAAAGGGTCTTTCTGCAATTTAGTCCCGGGGTTGGAGGAGGGGGGGATGCCATCTTTTTTTCAGTTTCACCCCTAAAAGATACTGATAAAGGATGAGGTAAAAATATTTTTTTACCATAAAAGATACCCATCAAGAAATTTCTTTGATTGTGATGCTGCCTTGGATGTTGTCTAATTTGTCGTCTTGTCAACAAGTACCCTCTCTCTTTCTTGAAGGTTTGCTAGCGTGTTAGACCCCTAAACGATTCCAATCTCCCTTAGATTTCATTGCAGATCAAGGCTACCCCTAAAAGAAACCAAAACCCGTGATTTTATCCCCATAGATAAGACGATCATCCCAGACAAAAATACATGGGAGTCCCTTCCCCCCCCCCCTTATTTTACCCACCATAGTTAGTTAAACTATTACTATCAAACCGACCAATATAAGCCCAATTATGGCAGCCAACACTAGCACTAGGATCCATTTATAATTATAAAATCAATTTTATATTATAAAATTTGTTTCAGAAATTGACCAGCAACTTACTCAGACATTATTGACTCATGCTTGGATTTGACTTTGAATTGACTCAGGAAATGGATTTACTCCCTTTTAGAGTACTGATAGATTCTTCTTGCTAGATTTATTACTAAAAAACTCTCCTATATACTGTTTGATTGTTTTGTTTTAATAGCAAGATATAGTGACATCAGTGATACTGCCCTTGATGATATTGTAAAAGAAATACAAAGTCAACATCCTGGGGTGGGTATCAGGCTACTTACTGGGTACCTGAGGAGTAGAGGGATCATTCTCCAACGAGAAAGAGTGAGAGAGGTCCTTCTTAGGACAGACCCATCTGGGATCTACCAGAGGTGGAGGGACTCGATTAGGCGTAGAGTCTATTCGGTGCCATCCCCTCTTGCTCTCTGGCATATAGATGGCAACCACAAGTTGATACGGTAAGGAAAAGAAACCATATTGCAGTGAATGTGGTTTCACTGTCTTAATCTGATTTCTTAGTTTTGTTTAGAGCATGATTAACCTAACTCCCCCCCCCCCCCCTTTGCTTCCATTGTTAAGTATTACTGCTAACCAGACACCAGGTGCTCAAGTGTGCACAGCCATTTCTAAAGGAACTGCCGAGCTTGATTTACGCAGTAGAAAACGAGCTAAATTCTGTGAGACTTGACAAAACTGCAAATGGAGAATTTCCAGTTGACATACCTTAGCTCTGAGATATAAAAATTGAGCAGGGGAGTTTTTTAAAGTTATTGGTCGCTGATGACCAATGATTCTAGGTGAAAAATTGGTTAAATAAAAAGGGTTGATTAAATCATGAAATCACACTTTTTGGCTGGTATCCACTGCCACACTACACACTACAATATATTATTCAGATCTGGAAATAATTCATTTCACATGTCCAGACTGTCCAATTAAATTCCATGTTTTGACCATAAAATATATCGCCAACTTGTTAAATAATTAGCAAAGAATTTTCCTTTAATTTTGTTCATAATGTAAAAGCTGGCAGGTCATAATCCCAATCATATATTATTATTTGGTTGGGCTTTTGTTCATTTTTATTGGACAATGGCCAATCAAAACTGCTATGTGTAAACTCTGATTATTCTTCAACAGATGGAGGATTGTGGTACATGGAGGCATTGATGGATACTCAAGATTGCCAGTGTACCTTCAAGCAGCAGACAACAACAGAGCTTCAACAGTCCTATCTCTATTTGAAACTGCTGTTGCTGAGAATGGTCTGCCAACTAGGGTTAGATGTGACAAGGGAGGGGAAAACTATGATGTCGCATGGTTTATGCTGTTACATCCAGATAGGGGGCCAGGGCGGAGCAGTGTTATTGCTGGTATGGAAAACTTAGTTATAAACATAAATTTAAATATTACATTTTAAATATATAATGGTTGAACAATGGTTTATTGTGGTTCATAAAATAGCTAGGATAGTATGCGTGATCTGATTGGTTGAGAGCAGTACATTCTCACATTACAAATACATGACACAATATGCAATGCTGTTTTATAAAAAAACGGATTTCTGTGGAAAAACACATTTTAAGAAACATTTTCGCCACATATGATGCATATTTTCTAGAAACACCCCAGCTGTGAATAAAACTAGAAAGTGCTAAGAATGGCAACAAAAAAGGCCTTGCATTGTAGACATTTCTATATATCATGGAAGCTTTTCAAACTATTCTTTATCCTTACATTCTTGCCTGAAATGTTTTGGCATTTTGCCTATGTTTTATATCTTTTGAATGAGACAATGAAATGGGGACCTGTCTCCAACAATGCCTACAATTTTGTCTTTTCAGGTAAAAGTACCCATAATCAGCGCATAGAAAGGCTTTGGCGTGATGTGTTTCAAGGCTGTCTTTGTTTATTTTATGATTTGTTTTACCACATTGAAGGCTGCAATTTGTTGGATCCCACCAATGAAATTCACTTGTGGTGCCTGCATTTTGTATATCTGCCGATAATAAACAACAATTTGCATGACTGGAGAATGGCTTGGGCAAGACATCCCCTTAGAACAGAAAGAAACCAAAGTCCACTGCAGCTATGGATCAGTGGTCTTAATATCACTTCCAGATCCCAGTTGATGGATATAAATGTTGATGAGGTAAGTCTAATAGTCTCATGGTTTTATGTGCACAACAAGTGTTACTCGTTTCATGGTACAGTAGATTTGCAGCTTTATTAAGTTTAGGTGCTCATCATAGATGGCCAATCAAATAAATGTACAAAATCTCAAGTCTGATGGCTACCTATCTACTCTAATTTTCAATAATATGATTCATACCTTCATAGTTTCAACAAAACAGTAATAACAACCTCCCTCTTTATTTCACAGCATTATGGAATTGATTGGCAAGGTCCCATTCCAAATGAAGCAGATACTGCTGTTATAGTGCCTTCAACAGCTAGCCCTCTAAACGAAGCCCAGTTGGCATCAATAATGCAAATCACTCGGCATAGCTCTGATACTTATGCCATCGATTTGTATTATCGTGTTCTTTGTGAGGTCGAAAAACTTATGTCACAATGAAGTGTCAGTCACGTTTATGTACATCTACCTTTCGTGACATAAGTGGCATGCAGCTGCATTACTTGCCATTTTTTCAGGTGTCAAAACAACTATGTTTTAACATGTTTGGACCAGTCAGCAACATTTGTGACACACCTTGCCATTTCCTAGACAAAATTACAACCAGTACATTTTTTTCAAGGAAAATGCTGGAGACAAATAATATATCCACAAATTAATTGAAGAATTCTGCATGGGGGAAGGTGAAAGCATATAGAAAAAAGAACGGCACTTTCCACGCAGTTAGCTGTCAGAGTTGTCTGAGACAGTACATGAAAGACAGCTTGAAATTTCATATTCCAATGTAGTGGAACATGTTTTTTTTTTATTACTAATGAAAATAATAATGAATAAACCAGCGCCAAATCCTTTCTTGTGTAAAACGGCTGCAGAAAAACAGAATTTAATATTGGTGTTATGGTGTGACTATGAATAAGCAAACTATTGAAAGAAACTTTTTTATGCAACTGTGGAATTGCAAATGTCGTTATTCCTGGTAAAAAAAATGGTGGTTGTAATTTTGTTTAGGTCGAAGCGTAGATTCACTGGAATGTAACATCCTTACAAAAAAAATCCCGACATCCTAGGGATAAACGTGTGTTTAAAAATATGTTATAATAAGCTACGATATAACACGCACCCTGATTGGTCCAAATCTATGCTTTATTACACCGATAAAAGCATTAGAGCACAACTTTCTATGACTTTACCAGCAAATAGAGCACTGGTGATGTTGGGAGAGACACTTGAAACGTTTTAAAATCACTTGCCTGCGGCTCATGTTATTACAATGTTCTCGTGTCTCTCCCAACATCACGCATGCTCTACTGCGCCGATAAAGTCATAGAAAGTTGTGCTCTAATGCTTAATTATTATTAGAAAATAACACCTATTTTATATGGTAATGTGCCGATCTGATTGGTTAAAAGGCGTGTTTGTAAGAGACCTGAGAAACACGATTGTCACGCAACGATGCCGTGCGTGTGTATGTTATTTTCTAAAAGCAATAAAAGTACTTTCCGCTTGCTCTCTGGTTTCTTACAAATACTCGAGGAATGTTGGTCGAACTGATAAAACTTGAAAGACAAGTTTCAAGTTCTCCCAACATCCCCCTCGTGTTTGTAAGAAACCAGAGGGCACGCGTAAAATACTTTTATTGCTTAAAGAAAAATCATGATTTGCTTGTGTCAGCTAATTGCATTTTTCGTTTCTAAGCAGGAATTTGTTATTCACACTATATAAATGTTAGTAATAGCTCTTATGATTCTCTTTTTTATGATTGGTTAAGAAAAATTCAGATACACAAAATTTCTGATTGTTTAAAAATGGAAATTAAGCAGCTGCAAATAAAAAAAGCCAAAAGGACAGGAAGTCAAAAACGGAAAATTGGTTCACAAATCTAGCAGTTTATATGAAAGTTTACAAAGAAAAGTGTCACCCTGGACAAAATAAATGTCATGCCAACCATCCACCCTTTTGCCACCTTAAAAACAATAGTTGGAAGCCCTATGAGAATGTTCATTAAATACACGCTATAGGGGAAGGAAAAGGAGGGTGGCCTGAATTTTTTCAATGGATTATCAAAACTTTTCAAGCCAATTCAAGATGCTGCAGTGAAGGCTACATATAGAGGACACAGACAATTCATGTAAAGAGGAAACAGGGTCAAGAAGGTTTAGCATCAATGTCTATGATCTTACCTCCCCTCTGCAATATTTAATGAACATTCCCTATAATCTTAATGTATCACGAGGAATTGGCATAATCTCATATGGGCCATTCCACTTTTAAGCCAGTCATTTTCTTTAGTAACCCCCTCGGGAAAAAAGCCCTTTTGGAATTGCACCCCACGGGAAAACCCAAGGAAGAGGTTTTTTTTTTAGGGGTTCGGCTTAAAAATGGAATGGCCCACAGCAAGATACTCTCGTTCCTAAAACGTCATGCTTTTTGGTGCCCCAAAGATACCCCTAGGGTTTTTAACACTGAACATTTAAGCTATGATAGCCCAAAGTAAGTGTTAGTAAATGCATAGTCGTATAATTTGTGTAGCTTGGTTTTATCTGGTAAAGGAGTTATATGGTCTGCCCTTGGCAGTTTAATGCAGTTTATGCAGGTACTTGCAGTTGGGATAAAGCTGCCTGATACCTGTTGACAAAAAACCAGCGATGGCTCGGTTATGTATCCAAGTGTCGGTTCCTGGTCATCAGCAGTAACAAAGGCAAGAATGTCTCCCAAGGTTACATTCCCTCTCCGACCACCTGTTGAAAACATTTTTAATATTGTTATCTCCTGTGAAAGTGTTTGTGAATAAAGTTTTGTGATAACACTTTTATAAACAAATGTTTTTATAACAAATGTTGCTGGAACTATACACATGTTGCACAAAATGTGGCCTTAAATAATATATTGTTAACATCAATTTAAAGCATGGAAAGACACTCACTTGCTGCCTCTCGAATGTACGAGATGAAAAGACTGTAAACCTCCCCCTCAAACTTCCTGGCATTGCTGCCCTCCATGCTGAAGTGTGGCTTCAAGAGATTCAGCAATTTCCTGACAGTTATATCGTCAGCTTCACTCCTGATGAACAGATGGATCATCAGAGGTAGCTCTTTGTAAAGCTGTTAAAAAAGATCAATATGATAGTGAACAATAGAAAAGCAAAAGAATATTGTACAATTTTAGAAGTGATATCGAATCATATGGCATAAATGCATTCATTTTACTTGTTGCTCGCATTTTTCTCTTTTTTCATGCCATTTTGAGGGGCTTGACTCAGTGCTCTGAACTTTGCAAGCACACAGGACCACCCACCCCCCCCCCCCCCCCCCCCCACACACACACACACACACACACAAAAGTTTTTTAGAGGGGGTATAGAAAAAATGGCCCATTCCGAGGGGGTAAAACTAAAAAAGGCTCTTCCGTAGGTTCTACGTCTACAAATGGGGGCCTTGCAACGGGAGTTACCCACCATGCAAGGCATTAAGTGGGGATTAACAGAAGATAAGGAGAATGAAAGAAAAAAATATTAATAATAGTAAAATGAATCAAAACAAAACAATCAAACATATGTTATCCCAGGGGTCCAATAAAAAAAGCCTCTTCTGTGGGTTTTTCTAAGGGGGTAGAGCGAGAATTTCCTAGGCAGTTACCAAAGAAAATGACCGCTTCTTGCAGCAAAAAATGGAACAGCCCACAGGCACTTGTTTTATTTTCACGATGATAGTTAGGTTAGTTTTGATTTTAAAACGGACCTTATGACTCTAGTAGCTAAGACCAGTGATGTAAAAATTAATGTCTGACAGCGTCTTTTGTGTGCTACCAGACTAAAATCAGACTTCAACCTAGGTACTACTGGAAATGGCTGATAAAGTATTTATTTCAATTTTGGATGAAAAATGACTCTTATTATGACAGCCCCCTCAATCTACAAACCTGGTAAATTCCAAGCTTCATTAGGCCCTTTCTCAACGAAAGCATGCACTCTTGTGGCTGTTGACTTTGAAAGAGGTCTTCAAGTTGCTTTTCTTGGAGAAATTTTGGCATTTTGCCATTTTGCAACATGGACAAAGCTGTAATAATAAATAGAAGAAGAAGAATGAAAATATGTAAAACAAAATTAATATAGCTAATAAAAGTGAAAGTTTCACTGTTAGTACCACAACATGACAGTGCCAAAACCTTAAACAATCAAAACAGAAACACTCAGTTGTCATCCGAGAGCACCTAGAAGGGCAGACAAAACTGTTTGCGGGATACAGTGCCTTTTAACCCTAATTTTATGATACTTTATTGTAAAATATTTTTGCCTCAACCCCTCTTATTTTTCTTAGAGCTCTCCATTTCACGTTGCCCGGCACTCAAAAACGGGCAGTGTCCCAGCAAGTTTTGTCCGCCATTGTAGATACTGATTGTATAATAGTTAAGAAATGCCCGATTGCATTTTTAAACCACACCAGGGGGTTGAGGACCCCCCTTTAACCCCCTTGCCTTGAATATCTCTCAACTAGTGGTTCATGCTCATTTTGTGGCCACAGACTAACCGGGAATGATCATTTTTATAAGTGGATATGCAAAGCATAGAAACAAGTATTGTGATGAGTGGGATATTACGGGTGTCCGGAGATTCCGGCATCGTTGTTGTTAGTTCAACTACGGGCAATAGAATAAAAAAGGTTTTGAAGAGGGGAAAAACGTATCTCAAAGATGGATGAAGTTGTCTAAATATTAAGTTGGGTGCAATTGACTACAAGTACATTGACACGTGATATGGCTTCATACCCACGGGCAACAGGATATAGTTTTAAGTTTAAATCTGGAAATGAATATAAATAATATATAAATATATATCTAAGGAAGGGATGAACTTTAGGTAACCAAACTTAGGGGAAGTTGTCTAAGTGATGAGAGCGCTGCATAAGCACTGTGTCACGTGATATGATGTCATAACCATGGGCAACATGATAAAATTTTAAATTCTATATGGGGAAAATGTGTATCTCAGGAAAGGTAGATTTTCAGGCAGCCAAACTTAGTGAAAGTCTAAAAGTAGTTATGGGGTGCAAGTACATTGCCATGTGATATGATGTTATAACCACGGGCAACAGGATAAAATAATATGGAAAAAGATATATGTCAGGGGATGAACTTTAGGCAACCAAATTTAGTGGGAGTTGTATAAATTGTAAGTATTTGATCTCCGTAAAGTAACTCTCCCATAATGCTATTCTCATGACTGGGGCAAGTGTGAATATGCGCCCCAGAGGGGGCCAGGGGATGCAGTGTTGCAAAGTGTTTCCAAAGACGTTAGACCTGACGCTCACTCTATATCCACGAGTTGGCGATAGCATCGCTTTGATTTTTTCTTTAAAGTGCCTATCTTATTTAACTGACATGATTTCAAACCTCAAAGGGAGTTAACAAGAGCCATTAATTTTTGATATCGGTTGAAGGTGCAAATCAGATGTGGAAGGAGAGTTTGAAGTCAATCACCGATGTAATACGCTTTAGTGCATTCCACAAAAGATATTACTTTCACAAAGTGGTCACGCATACAAAAATCATGCAAAAAATCCGACAAAGGAATACCAAAATACCCATCAATTAAGGTACAATGTATAGATCAATTATCAACAATGCACTTACCAAATATTAGTCCTATGGTCTCATAGTCTTCAGCAGCATGACTCAAGTCACCATGATCGAAATATGTTCCCTTTATTGCATGTAGGATGAGTTTAAAGAACTCTTTCCTTGGACCCCCATAATCTTCCGCTTGCTGTAATTACAGTAAAACTATGTGAGATTTTTGGTATGTTGTATGTTGCATCTGAAAGAGTGGGGTGTACTGTACAGCATTTAGATTTGTAAGCACAGGCCCTTATGATAATAAAAATTTTAAGAAATCAGAAATGCTTGTTCTTTAAAGTGTGCCTTAGAATCTATGGACTGCATGTAAAATACATGCCACCATAATAATATTTGCCTTTTTGTACCGGCCAATTCCAAAGTTTAGTTACCCAGAACAAGGTTTTAGTCTTTTCATGCCCTGGAAACAATAATGACATCCCAGAGCCAGTGGATGTACTCGATTGTCAGGGTGTCTTTGACTTGTTCTTAGGGATATTCTTCCTAGTAAAGGGGCCTGACAGTTTCTCACTCTCTTGTCAGTGTATAACCTGAAAATATGGATTTTGGAGGAGGGATCCCAGTTTTAGAGATAATATGGATCCCCAGCCAGGATAAAAAACTACACCAGCTACTTTAGGATATAATTGTAAAGGATCTCAAGAAATGAATCTTACCTCTCCATAAAACTGGACTTCTAGTGTCAACCTTGGATTTTCGATTTGGCAAATCTCCTCCATTCCTGTCTTCAGGACTTTTTCCCGATTAACAAAAATCTGATTGGTCTCTCCCTCTGTCAATTGACTTTGGTCTGATATGTCTAAGGGTCGTCCTTGTACAATCTTAGATTGGAAAGAGCGTAAGATTTCAACTGGATTATTATCCAATCCTTTTGATCGGCAGTAAGTGGCTGTATCTTGAACAATTTCACCAATTTTGTCCAGAGGTTCAAGTGCTGATGTCTTTAGGTCTGAGTCATCAAATTCATCATCTATTTCCAGGACAGGGATGGCATTTCCCTGTACAGGGGCTTCCTGGTCTGGATGGTTATCTTCTGCATGGTCAGCAGGTTGTACAGTGAGTTCACTTGCAACTGTGAGTGGATCAGATGGGGCAGGGGTCTCAGTTTCCCCTGGTTCAAGTGTTGATGTCATTAGGTCTGAGTCATCAAATTCATCATCTATTTCCAGGACAGGGATGGCATTTCCCTGTACAGGGGCTTCCTGGTCTGGATGGTTATCTTCTGCATGGTCAGCAGGTTGTACAGTGATTTCCCTTGCAACTGTGAGTGGATGAGATGGGGCAGGGGTCTCAGTTTCCCCTGGGATTTCAGCAGATTCTGTAGGGTTCTCCACTGAGAGGGGAGAGGGCTGTGAAGGCATCTCTTCCAATGGGAGAGGAGCAGGCTCGGGCCCTTCATTGTCAACTGTGAGTGTGGTAGATGGTGAAGAGGTCTTATCTGGGATTTTGGCAGATTCTGCAAGGGTCCCATAATCCACTTGCAGCGGGGCAGATTGTAATTCTGTCTCATTTCCAGGAAGCTAAGTAGCTTGCGGATTATTGGCTGCTTCACCATTCAAAAGTGCCTGAGTTCTGCTTCTCTCTTTAGTTCTAAAAACATAAAAACAATTAAACAAATCAATCAGTAGACCAATCACTATGTTAGAGATTTGAGAAAATTTCATGAAAACTATGCAACATTTATTTGCAATGTTATAGCAGAGCTCCTGCGCGGGCCGAAAGCGGAGCACCATACCTAAGGAAATAACGTCTAGACATAGGTATGGAGTTGATTTTCAAACGTCATGGGCTTTCTCGCTCATTCTGCTCACGTTATTGACGACGCCAAGTCAAATGACTAGGACGTTAAAAAGGTATTGCCAAAAAGATGAATGTGTCCAAGTTTGGTTGCCATAGGTGGTTCTCTTCTTGAGATATGAATTTTTTGTTTCTTCCTGAATAAAAGGTATAGCGTACGTCCGTCCGTCTGCCGTACGCGGAAACTCATGGGAACCCTGTGGTATACTAAGAAAATTAACAAATCTCGGGAAGGGATGGACCTCAGACAACCAAACTTGGGTGAAGTTATCTTAGTGGCAAGGGGGGTGCAACTGCATGGTCACGTGGTATGACGTCATTGATGACGTCATCATAGGAGAAACATGATATATTTCAAGAAGGGATGAACCTCAGACAACCAAACTTGGGTGAAGTTGTCTACGTGGCAAGGGGGGTGCAACTGCATGGTCACGTGGTATGACGTCATTGATGACGTCATCATAGCAGAAAAATGATATATCTCAAGAAGGGATGAACTTCAGACAACCAAACTTGGGTGAAGTTATCTAAGTAGCAAGGGGGGTGCAACTGCATGGTCACGTGGTATGACGTCATTGATGACGTCATCAAACGTGAAAAGGTTTACATCATTGAAGGGATGAACCTTAGATAACCACACTTGGATGAACAAGTGCTTAGTCACGTGGTATAACAGTGTAAGGCTATCTATCCATGTACAATGGCAACCTTTTTGTCAAATTAAAAAAAATACGTAACCGGGAGCTCCGCTTTTAGCCAGTGGCTAAATCTATATATTAAAAATATTCAAAGCAAGGGGTGACAGTACCATTGTTCCTTAAGTAGAGCGAAACGTTTACAGTGTAGAGTTACCTACAAGTCATGGAGCTGTACACCAACAATTCATCCTTTAATTACAAAGTGCACAGTAGGACATACCTGCACTCAGCGATGTGCTCAGCCAACTCCCCAAGGAAGAAGTACTGTTTGCAAACTAAACACTTTTCAAGAGTATCGGTTTCCTGTAGAGCAAAGGGTCAATAAGATGACAAGAAAAAAAAAAAAACATTTTGCTTGCATTCCACAAGGACTCCCTAACTATTTCCTGTCCTTGCCCTGAATTGCACATCTATATACTCTGTTTGTGCAGGTAAATTCAATTACATCTCAATGAGTTCCATAAAGATTATTGTTGTGTAGCCGTCATAAACCTAACTGCATTAAATAAGTTACAGAGACTTATCATACATGAAAAAAAATACAGGTACAAACATACCATCTCTTCTATGGACTCTTCTGGTTTGATGTCAAGATCTTGTTGAAGAGGTCTTATGAATATCTTGGCCTGACCTGTTTCCTCCTTGAGCTTTTGGACAGAGTATGGGGGTTTCAGGCCTTCTAGAACACGTGTTGATGAGCTTCGGCCACATTGCAGCACATACCCTCCAGCATCTTCAAGCTTTGCAAATTCTTTCTTCAGTTTGCAATCAACTTCAAATGGACCATCACTTACATAAAATGTAATTTTCTTTTCCCCCAACGAAGCCTTCTTTAGAGCTTGATAATAACTAGCAGTTGGCATCCTCTCATCCATCGTTGAAGCCAGGCAAACAAATGTTCGTGTCCAAGTTGGCTCCCGCTTGCTTTTTTTGTTGCTGGCTGCTGACGTTGTGCTCTTCTTCCTGTTCGGACATTAGTCTGTCTCGGAGTGTACCTGAATACCTGCTGATGTTCATTTACAGCTGGTACTACCTGCCTTGATGTAGTCGGTGCTGACTGCAATAGTGGTGCTGCAGGCAGCTGAGCTTGGGGACGTACTGATGGTCCAGCACTTCCAACTGGCCCAAATGTTGTAGCTAACTGACCTGGTTGCTTATTAGATAAATTTGAGATGCTCTGCTGCAAGCTGTTCAGCAGCTCCTGACATCTTCTCAGATTAGCCATTTTCTCCTAAAGCTAAAGAATGTCAATCTATTAATTTTACAAGTATGACGATATAATTCAAGAGTCCCCTACATGTTAATGCATCATGTTATTAAAGAGCCTATGTCAGCCGCCATTTTGACAGCATATAATAGCAACATATCAAGTCAGAGAAAAGCCGCGCTGAAAAGGGCCTGGTTCAAATGACGTGGCGAGAGGTATTGTTCTCTTATAGTATCGAAAAAACATTCAAACATTCAAAATACGAAATAATTGACATCTATAGATGTTGACAAGCGTATCAAAATGAGTTTCTCTTATGCATCCGTGGAAAATTATATATTGTAGTGCACTTCTCTTGTATCTACATTTGAGTGACAGCTGAAAAAAATATCTCCGGAGACGTCACAAGAAAACTCGACCCCGTAATCCTATTATCGGCCTGCTAGCCACAGGGTGACCAAAAGAGCAAAATCGGCTACTTTTGGCTGCACGTACTGAGCTGGGGTTTTATCCAAATTGCATGTATCATACATCAGTTTAAAGCTTGTGATGCGTAGAATTCGTCCCATTTCACTCTTTTCAGGTGTGATATGCACTTTTAATGAAAATAATAACAAAGGAGTTGCTGACACGGGCTCTTTAATGCAAAATCATGCCGAAAATGATTCTTCAAAATCTAAAAACATTCTAAGGGACCAGTTATTTCACATGGTTCACAGAATTATTTCATGATCAAATTCCAGGACATTTCAAGGGCTTGTATAGGCTGCAACTGCACCTTTACTCAACTATTTTTCTTACTTTATTTTACTCTTTTAGTCAAAGGGGCTAGGCCTTAGCATGGGCTTCGCACCCGTTTTGCGTCCAGCCCCATTGGTCCCTTTTCCCTTGATTTTTCTCTCTCTTTGTATTTGTACATTGTATTAATATTCCATTGCACTTGTTTTTGATGACCAATAAAGCTACTAAAAAAATATCATAATTGGTGAACAATGCTCAAAATGGTTTGCTCCTATCAATCATTTAAAACAGAACCACCATCGGGAAAATACCTAATGAATACTGGAGGCAGTGCAATATTGGCAGAAGGGAAACTAAAGACGAGGAAAAATGTACAGTCTACAGGAAATTGAAGGACACTTTACAAGAAAAAAAACCCAGAAATTTTGAAATTCAAGCACATTTCCAGGTCCTAATTAAGACTTCTAATTAGTACAAAATCATTGGCAGTTGTTTTTTAAATGCCTGGTATTATATTAATGCCCCGTTGGTGCTTTAAATTTCTTGATGCTCATAGCCCTTTCTCCTGAAACAAATGTTTGGGACATTGGCCGTCCAACATTGAAAAAGGATGCAAAATGATTTTCCTTGTGCTCTTGTTTTATGGAGTGACATATACTTGAAAGTTGACCTTGATCAAGGCAAGAAATGTAATATTTTTGCTGACTACACAATACGAATGGCCAAAACTAAGGGCATTTTCATAAAGAAAACTGAGTCTTGCTTGGGAGATTCTCTGAAAATCTAACCAAGAAAAATTACCTATGGATGTAAAAATACCATAGCAAAAATTGCGTACCTTTTTGTTTTGCCATTGCATCAATCGAAAAGGATCAAGGATCAAGGAAAATGTGGGAATTTCCTCTCCAGATGGTTTCTGGGTATTTTCCAAGATGGCGGTGGAATGAACGACAAATCCCCCACAGGCAAAAGGAAAGTGAGCGTAAATCACTCACCCAACAGGGCAAAACAATATGCCAAAGCCCCAATGAACCCCCCAAAATGCCTCATACTTCCCCTGGGTGAGGGGATTGGGGTTTACAGTTACAGGAATCATCAGGAAAACTCTTAAATAGACAGTGAAATCGCGCAACCCTTTCTAATTCACTCTACGGCTCTGACAATACCTAACATATTTAGCACAATTAGGCTTGAAACAATACCACAGGAATACGCACAAAAATGTACTTAGTGAGCTATCTTGATGAGTAATTAAGCTTAAGTTCATCTCGCTCGTGCAGAGAGCATGCAGTTGGTCCGCACACGGGAATACTAAACGATAGAAAAATGAAATATATTTTGCAATTATTGAGTCAAAGTTTCCTCCTAACTCTTTATGGAAACTACTGCTACCAGACAAGCATAAAACGTAGGTCATAACACAAATTCTTACCTTATTATGCTCCAAAAGAGAAGTTACGCTATAACAGTACTCGTAGAACTTGGAATACATAAAGCACCAAAGAAATCAACAGGTCACGTGATTATGTTTTCGCGCCGTTTTCAGGATGGCCTCGATCTCAAGACTGCCACAGGCATCCTGATTTATTGCATGTTGGGATCGAATGATTGAATGTCTGAATGGAATGATCGCATGTGTGGATGGAAAATGTGTTTGGACGATACCACGTTCGGATTATGTGTTTGAATGTTTGATTGCAGTGCTCAAATCAAACAATTGGAGGTTTAAATCAAGTCTTGCATGGTGGAATTGAACATTTGCCAGTGATCATTGCACGTTTGAAGTTGATGTTTGAAAAGTGACTCGAATGATTGTATTTTCGAATTGAATAATTGTATTTTGGAATATCATTTTTCGATTGACTGTTTACATGATTGCATCGAATGTTTGAATGATTGAACTGAATGTTGACACGATTGGATCGAATGTTTGAATATTCAAGTTGAATAACAGCATGGTTGAATCGAATGTTTGAATAACTGAACTGAATGATTGCACGATGAAAGTTTTGAATTTTGGCGGTGTTGGAACGCCATAGAATTCAATACTGGGCTCTGTTTTCTTATAACTATTAGATATTATTAATCAATTTTGCGTGAGAAAGGCCTATTATAGAGAAAGTGGCACCATACATTTGCACAGAAGTGACAGCCACCTTACACAAAGGGACCCCCTTTCTCAAATCCTGGCTACATCCCTGTGCTTGAAGTTACTTGTGAAAGTGAGCATGTGAAATGCCAGAGGAGAGACTGCGAGCAGTCAATGCTCTAATTAGTCCTAGAGGTCTGTGTTTCCAGAAAAAGCCAGGGGATTTCCTAGATTTCCTAAATAACAACTACAACATTTATGTATAAACAACAGCTGAACTCTCTGAAAAAAAAAAATATTTGAACAGAGTCCCTGGATGAATCGACCTTGCTGTTATACTCCTCTATAAGTTTACTGAGCAACACATCTGCTTGACCCAGGGGCATATCTTGGGTTTTTAAACGTTGCTGGCACAATTCAAAATAAGACATGTAGAAGGATGTGAAGTTTCAAAGTTTTATTCCCACATAATATTTTCTCTAATTTTCATAAAAAAATATTGCAGGCCCATAACTACGTACATGCCCCTGATCATAAGCTTGAGCAAGATCAATGTTAAGTAAGGCAAGCAATGCAAGCAAACATTTTAATGTCAATGTTTTTCCTATCTCTGAACAGAAAGTCAAAGTAACTTCTCAAGTGACTTCCTGGAACAGCAGAGTGCTGATGCTTCTGAACAAAGCCAACTGGATGATATCTACAGTAGCTGTGATACTGAATCAGCACAAAATGATGGTTCTCAACAGTCATTGCATATCAATGACCTGCCTGATGACCCACAAGAAGAGGAAATAGCTAAAAAATTTATTATTAAAATAAAGGGCCAAAACAGGCTTACTCAACATTGTGTACAACAGATTACAAGTACAACAAATGAGTTTCTTAGTTGTTCAATCAAAACTCTTAAAAGGAAGTTAGATAACTGCTTGGAACATGCAGGTATCCATGCCGATGATATTCCTGGTTACCCTGGATTATTTGAAGATATGTTGGTGCAAGATCGTCTTTGTTCAAATGCAACAAATGTAACTGAAGCAGATCTGGCTATAGCATTTGTGGTAATTTTCCATTTTTTCTTGTGACTAAAGCCTTCTTTCCGCATTGGTATTCAACCCGGGCAGGGTACTCAATCTAGATTTGGGTAGGAGTGTGCTGCTGAGTTTCTGAGAACCTGACCCTGTTCCAGAGTAAACACACACTTATTTTGTGACCCCGTTCTAGACAGTATTTTAAAAATTGATACCCAGTTTCAATGTTCTGTAAAGGAACCCACAAAAAAGATTACCCTGTTCCAGAGTAAATGTAATGTTATTGCGAAATTGTGTACCTGTTCCAGAGTCAAAAGGCTTAAAAATCCTAACCTGTACAGCGGCACATACCTGTATAGTCCATGTACCCCCTGGGTATTCAATCAGACAATGTTTTATTGGAAAGTTCCCTTCCCTTCAAGCTAAGATGGGGAGTCACCCAATGGACGATTGTCAGCTATAACACACGAGCGCGCTGCATGTTGGTAACTGTGACGTTTGCCATACAAAGTGTTTAAAAAGCATGCACTGCATTCTGGTTTGTGGGACATGGCTTTGCATTTCTGAATAGAAAAGAGCGTGCACGATCATAGCTGGAATCGTCCATTTAGTCCAGTAAACGAATGACTGAGGTTGGAAAAAAATTTGAACAAAGCCGTTTCACCATAAATCTGTTTATTTGTGATCCAATAGTACGTATATAAAACCCCACCGAAATCCGACCATGGGAACCTTCTTTTTCCGACCACCCGAAAAATCCAAGATGGCCGCCAAATCCAAGATGGCCGCCATTGCACTAATTTACCTAAAAATGCAAATAAATCTAAATCTTAAAGGCTTTTAACGGTACACTCAAACTGAAATAACTAAATAACGTTCTACAGTGATAGTTTCCGAGTGCCCGTCCACAAAATCTTTTTCTATGAAAATCCAAGATGGCTGCCACCCAAGTTGGCTGCCGCTATCATTACAGTCATTACATGTTGAGTTAATATCCAAATGATGAACGCGCTCATTAAACAGCCACATTGACATCGTCATCGGCATCAACATCATTGATATCAATGTTGTCCGATTGTACATTGAGACAGGAGACGCCCTTGCATTGTCCGCACGCGGTTGTGCATAAAAGCCCATTCTTCAGACAGGTGCACGACTTTTTATCGCATCTCCCACCGCAGTTACAACGGATTGTTCTCAAAAGCTTCTCCGGTGCTGCTGGCTCCTTCATCTTGATAGGAACAAACCCTGATGGCGATGACGACCATCCCCAATTCTCAGGCGGGAGATTGTTGCCGCGCCATGCCTGCACTTGGTGGTATGTGCGTTGGCTATGGAAACGTGCAGCATCAACGGTGGGTGGGAGCTTTTCAGGAGGTACGTATCCAGCAGAAGTTGCCACTTTAACTTGAAATCTATCAGCCCGGGCGGATGAGAGACTTGACGCTGTCGCGCATCCATACATTATTAAGAGCGCTCGCTCCCCAGCTCTCTCGATGTCGGCCTTTGAGGAAGCAGGTGACATGAAGGTGGAGGCGGAATTTTCCAACGCTGCATACTTTTTAAGAACGCCAACTTTGCCGATCCCAAAAGGCCTCGATGTTGTGTCGCACCCACTCACTGAGTGAAGGAATAGCAGGGCTTTTGTTATGCGCGGGTCTAATTTCTTGGACAACGTCGTTACACAAACATTATGTTTCGCGGTGACCATGAAGAGATTGAAAGCCGTTGAACTGGTATGATGGGTAAGCAACTGAAACACGTCGGAATCTTCAGCAACAACAGCTGTCGGATGTTTGACTGCGGACGCACACGCCATCTCACATATTTTGTAGTCGGCATCTCCTTCTGCGTGTGAAACAGAAATTCCTTCGTTCAGCATTTCGTCCGAAAGCAGGTTGATGAGTGCTTGCTTGTTTCTGTCGTTTGCTAAGAACGCCTTCTTGCTCATCGTGAGGTGCATTTCTGGGGAGACTGACACCGACGCTCCAACATCGTTGCCTGTTCTTTTTCGATGAGCTTCATCCTTCGTGGTTGCTCCATGGTAGCCATCAAATACCACCAGCGCACAACCATAGCTACGAGTGATAAACTGTGTATACATTCTGCATATTTCAGCATAGGTGGAATGCTTCGGCCACGAAAACTTGTGCAGTAGCCCACCCCCATCGATGACGTATTTCAATTCTGGTGGTAAGGACGAAACGATGCTTGATGGTACCAGTTTCACAAGATGATGTATAAGCTCTGCCTTGTCGCCAGTTCGCATAAACATCTGGTTGTCAAAAAGGGAAGCAGGAAAAGAGCAAAGCTCATATTTGAGTAAATCAACAAGAGGGATATCACCGACGCCCATAATAAGAAGACGTTGATACAGGTGCTTTGGGTCGATTTCTATTCTCTCCCCAGTGGATGTCTTCACGTATATAGCAGAGGCCAGTGTTTTTACTTGTCTCTTCTGGGAAAACGTGTACCCTCCTACTGGTTGGCCAACCATTGACTGTAGTATCGTATCACCAACGGCTTTCGCATCGTCAGCATCTACATTATCATCTCCAACTAAACCTGTTGAGAGACTAACAAGCTTCCTTGAGCTGGTGCTGAATACGCCGCGTTCCAGTAGCACTTGTAACACTTTGCTTATATCGGACATGTCCCGCTGAATGCGCGATGCTGTCTGTTCACGATGCCCATCCTCTTCATCTGATGAAAGCCCGGCGACCTCAAAAATGGACTGGCTGACCTCCGCACATAACGGCCTGGAAAGAAGAAAAAGGAGACGGGTGCTCTCGTTGAAGCGGCGACCTCGCGTTAGACCGCCTGTTGACTTTAAACCAGCCATAAGTACTGACTCGATGAAAAGGTCTGTAAACATACCGGTCCACGCCCCGTCCGTTCTCCTAACAGGGAAGAGGCCTTTGGAGAATGCTGTATGAACATCTGGGTGGGTATGTTCTAAGTCCATCATCTTGGGGATGAAGAGCGCGAGGGATTTGGTATAGTTATTGTGACCAGCCGCAGCAAGGTATGGAAGCATATCGCTTAGACTTTGTAAGTATAATGTCCAGTTGCCTGTTCGTACTGACCGGATGAGCGACCTCAAAATTTGTACCATTCTTTGATACTGCATCCATAATTTGGGGGTTCGGTGTATCTGCATTGAAGCACGCCACTCGATGAGCAGAGAATTGATTTTTCCTAGGGCACTGCTATTGAGAGCATCTTCAAGGCTCATCCTCCCATCTTGCACAGCTTTTACTAACAAGGAAATACAACCGAGGAGTGCAGCATTGTCATCACCTAGAAAAGGGAAGTATATATATATATATGTGGCATGAATGCTAAAGTAAATACAAAACATCATGATTCAAAGCGGGCTAGTTTTAAAATTTCGATTTCTATATTTGCATTAACCTGTTTCCGTGTATTGCTGATCAGACGGTGGGCCGGCGAAACTTGACTGACTAGGGAGGACAGACGGCGGGCCGACGGAACTTGACTAGAGAGATTAAGCACCGCGTATTTTTTTCCCGCAAACGCGAGAGATGGTCACGTGACCTCGCTTGTCGCGTCCTGCCGTTTGTCGTTTCCCGCCCATACGCGAGGAGGACATGTTTCCCGTCTGATTGAAACGCCAAAACGTGAGTATTAAGACTAGTTTTTATTCACTTATACTTTATCTTCTTTCGTTCTTTTTATTAATCGAGTTTCCTAGCCATTCATCTTTCATTTTTGCATCCTCACAAACACAATGAATTTCAAATAACTCTCAAAACAAGAATTTTATGAAGTGACTTTCTAAAGGCACATCAAGTGGATATGGCGAGTTTCGAGCTCGGGTCATACTCGTTGTTCTTGTCAACTAAACACAGAAAAAGTACATAAAAAATACTTTGGAAGCCATCTGAAAAGTACAGACCATTTGATACCAAAAAGGATTTTTTTAAAACTCCTAAAAGCGTTCTTTCATCATTCTTATTTTTGTTTTTTCAAGCGGATACTTAACATGGCGGCAAAGCGAAGTCCACCTTTCCGTTGGCCGAAGGTGTTTCACGACGTGATGCTGCTGAAAGAAGTTGCCTCCTTGAGACCAAAACTCCACTGTACGGAAGAATTCGAGTCTATCGCGTCGAATTTAAGTGACATTTTCGAGATCTTGGTAAAGGCTCGAGCGTGTAAAGAGCACCTTGATCTCTTAATCAAAAAGTACAAAAGTGAAGATAGAAAGGCCCTGAAAAGGTAACTTAAACTTAACATGAGAGAAAGCTTTTGCCCATTTTTTGGTAATTTGTTGGTTTTTAAGTCGTTTTTTTTTTTACTGAAAGCTATCCATGTACTTATCCTAGTGCAAGGGGCCAAACCCTTGGGCATGGGGCATGGGTAAGAGCTTTCCTCGACTCTAAAACACTGATACACATTATATTCTGAAAATGAAATACATAATTCTGATATTATTTCAAATGAATTGTATGTTAGATCTGGTACAGAGGAGGATTATTCCGAAATGCAGCAGCTCCTTGAAGACATAATCAACTTTGAACAAGGCAGACCAAGCAATGATGAAGCAAAGGTCAAAGGAAAATCAACTAAAGAGCAGTTAGATAAACAAAAGGGCCTTGAGATGCGAAAACATGCCATGGAGACTCATACAAGTAAGATACATTTTCACTACTGAAATGCCTGAAGTAAATACTTGGTCACTGTGCCATTATCCAGGTGTTTTTTGGCACAGTTTTGACACCAACAGGGACAAAACTCCAAAATTAATCCCCATCCCCAAGTGCAGTTTATCTCTCATAAAAAAACCCCTGAACCATGCGGGTGAATAGACTGTTGGCACAACCTGCAACCAATTATCACTTTCTGTGTTAATAGGCCAAGACAATTTTTTAATGTAACACAGAAAGTCAAGTGCTTGCAGGTTGTGTCGACAGTCTATTCACCCCTATGGTTCAGGTTTTTTTTACTTCTCCACATGGATGCACTTTGGCATAATACTGCCTTTACTTTTCTTTAAAGAAAGGAAGCTGTCATTAGATGAGGGAAGTGGAGAGGATGATGACGAAGATGACAGTGGTCTAGGGAACGATAGTAAGTTTCTCTTTTGCTTTCCTAAAATGTAGATGCTCATTGCTGAAATTTTGTTCCAGAAATAATTATTAATAATACCATAATAACATTTCTGTGGCATTTATCCATTAGTGCTCAAAAATAGAGAACTGATAAATTTCCAAGTAAGGCTTCTAATGGAAATCCATTCCATCCCCTCCCCCCCCTCCCACCACCACCCCTTCCCTTCTTCTGTACATGTGCCCCCATTGTGGTTGTTATGCAAGCTAGTTACAACTCATTACTAATTTCTGTTTCATTCAATTTTTGCAGCAGGAAAAGCTAAAAAAAGGGGGAGAGTTGGAGCTACATCTATGTTGGCCTTCCTAGAAAGAAAGCATGATGATGCTTACAAACAAAAGGAGAGAAAATTTGCCTTAGAAGAAAGAAAACTGGCCCTAGAAGAAAAACGTATGGCTATTGAACAAGCGAAGTGGGAGGCACTGACACAGAATCATAATTTTGTTTTGTAAACACTTGTAAAATAACTTTTGAGGATTGACTCCTCCTTTATTGATTACTGCAATCTATTTCTTTTAACCAATGCAATCCAGCTGCTTAAAGACTATGTTTACGTTGAATATTACATATTATACAGTACTCAATGAGGGATAGCAAATAGTAAAATTGGGTTATTTTACAAAAAGCTCATTCTACGCCAGCAAACGGTGTGAAATGTTGTGCTTTTTTAAAGTGATTTTTATGAGGTTTGTCTCCTCTGCCATGCTAATAAATTTAGAGAGACGTTTCCTGGCTAACCCTTGCCATCCCTTCACTGGTTGCTTAAATATGTCTCAATACTTGGGGGAGCCAAGTTAAAAAAATCCCCTGTTTCTGAACCATACAAACATGTGTGGCAGTTAGCCAGAATGGCTCCAACAGCATACATTTTGCCAACAGGCTGCAAAAGCACTTTGAGATTCTTGTTAAAATCGAGAAAGGCAAAGTATCTGGTTATTTTGCCATAGGCCCATTCTACGCTAGTGCGTACAGTGCTCATGTCCATATTAAAGAGCTCCTGGTCTGCTGTGAGTCGAGCACCCTTAAAAGGAGCAATTATGTGTCTGCGCACAGGATAAGCAGGGTCTCCATAAATGACATAAGGCTCCCCTGTTGGCTTGTTCATTTGTCTTTCCATTTTGGGCAGCAAGTTACTTTCAGCCAACATGAACGCATCATGTCTTCTCCCCTCAACCGGGCCAAACAAATGGCAGATCATACCATTTGGTGAGACAACTGACTGAAAACAATGAGAAGAAAGAGATAGCATTGGTTATTTGATTTTAAGCCCCTTTCTAAACTTACTAGTTTAACTAGTTATTAATATTATTTTATATAACTTATGAGATTATCAGTCACGCTCAAACTGAAGCTCTGTTTTCGTGCGCACTATCTCATGTGACTTAGACCAATGATGAAGTAGAATTAGAAGTGCCTGTCATTACACAATTAGCTACAATTCTGACTTGTTTGATTTTGTCACAGTTACTGGTGTGGGTTGGGACACTTGAGCTAAAGAGAGTTGTGAGACTGCTTTAAAAATAAAAACAAAGATAGCCTAAACTGAAACCGGTTTCCTTGCTTACATTATTTGATATTATATGGCCACCAACCTGGAATTTTATGCAATGTACTCTTTTGTGCCCTGAATACATAATTCGTTGATTTCGAGTAGGCCTGGCTATAGGTCGGGCGGTGCCATCTATAAATCCCCAGCAGTCTCTCAATGGTGCCCCTGAAAACATCAGTAATACAAACTATTAGGTACTGAAGAAAAACTCAGTAAAAACATTTATGCTATATACCATATGACATTTTTGACACAAGGAAGGACATCCCTGCAATAAATACCTTTTGCATAGACAGCTCTGGAAAAAACTGCCGGGTCCAGCCAAACAAGGTCAAGACTGTCCAGCAGGTGGGAGAATCTGTTGTATATGTCTGACAGAATCTACAAAACAACAAAATTATTTTTTATTGTAAGTGTACATCAAGAAGGACACAAACCGGACATTTGAGAAAAGGAACTGACTTGAAATTGATATATACGTGAACTAATGCAATTTGGCCAAAATAGGTTTGAAAGAACTGAAACTCCTTGTTTTGTAAGATCAAATGAGTTTGTCGTCTATGACTGAGTTTTACAGTCAGTTCCTGATTAATTTGCCAGGCAAGATTCTTATTCATTTAATGATCATTAAATGTATTACATGTATCTGTGTGTGTTTTGTTCAAAACTTGTAAAATTTAATAAAAATTAATAATAATAAAAAAATCTTATTCTGACCATTTTGATAACCATCTTATGTAAAATTATGTCCATATATTTTTATGAGGCATGTTTTCATACTATTTTCTGTTTTCAAGACCAATCTTTATATATTATATGTATTTTGCAAAAACACTGCTTTCAGATATAGATAGGAGCATCAATCGCCTGTGATGTCCCTTTGTTTGCCCAAAGAGGGACAAAAGGGTGTCACGAGCAAGTGACACTGTGTTCCTACCTATCTATCCATATAACTAAAAGAGCAATGTTTTTTGCAAAAGAATGTATAGTTGATTCAATTAATGTTGATATGGGTCGTGATTTAGGGAGTGGATTATTTTGTTTTCCCTGGTGTTTGCCCAAAACCGGAAAACGCGTCACGTGTTAGCGACGCAACACTAAGAAAGTCCTGTATCAAAGTGTGGCACGTTTGCAGGGAACTTTTGATGGAGCTGAGACTTTGGCATACGCTGCGGATTCCCTTTGAGTTTTGAAGAACGTCCGTGAAGGAACAAAGTGAGACTTTGATCTACGCTGTATCAAAGTGCGGCACGCTTGTAGGGGACTTTTGATGGAGCTGAGACTTTGAAATACGCTGTCCAACTGGCAAGAAATTGCAATCTGGCGGGGATTTTTCGATACACAATTACTTCATCCCTAAACCGTGACTGGTATATGAGGGAAAAGCTCAAAAGGTTGTTCGGGCCAATCACATATATTGCATAAAATGAGCATCAAAAACAAAAATATGCACTTTACGCCCTACCAGTCCATCTCTTTTACCTTTTAAATAAGCACAGTACAGGACTATTCTGGAGTACCCACAATTCATATTGGTCAACCCTTTGTGTACCCAGGTCCCAGGGTGAAGTTTCTGTGTTTTTCGAACCAAGTTTGAAGTCGTATTTGGGTTATTTCAATGGTTGTTTGTTTTGCCTCAGTGATTCTACTCATTGCTCTGTTTCTTGCTGAAACTTCACCCTGGGGACACTCACCAGGATTCTGAGTTCTATCAATCAAAACGTCAGTCCCAAAGGTGGAGCTTCAGGGCCTCCTATCATTGGATGACGAATTTAGCACCTCATTGGCAGCAGGATTATTTCCAGAATGAAATCGTGTTATTCAAGGGGAGAGGATTAGCACTGAGGCAATTTGAAAGAACCCGAATACCACTTCAAACTTGGTTTGAAAACACGGAAACTTCACCCTGGGACCAGGGTACCCTTTGTGCTTTTCCCATATAAACATCAATCAAAAAGACTATATTGTACAAAAGACCTGTGGGTGGCATTTCCCTGATGCTGTAAAATTAATGACAAAAAAAGAAAAAACTTAAACCTACTTCATTGAAGATCATGCTCAACTCTGGCTCAGGTCTTCCAAAAAATGTTGAAAGGTCACACCATCTGTTTGGATACGTAAGTCGCCTCAAGAGAATGAGTAGAGCTTCTTCTGCAGGACACACAGTCCGTTGGTGGCAAATGTATGTCGCTGGCATATCCAAGGCACAGACAAGCCTTTCATAGTCTTCTTTCTGGAATCTAGTGGGAAAGTAAAACAAGATGATCAAGAGAGGACAACCAAAATACTGTACATGTACATGAGATGACTATAAATAATATGGTCTTACAAACCAACAGAGACTACAGTATGTACTTTGAGAAAGAAATCATGGGAATGCATTAGACAACCTCCCAAATGACCTCCCACCCTTTAGCACTTTAGAGTAGTTAGTTTTCATATGACTGCAATAAAACCCAATCAAAGGAATTATACCAATTCTCAATAAAAATTATAGGAGTAAACACAAAATAAGTTATTGCTATTCAGTTAACAGTCATTTGGAGACTGCTGTTAAATGCTTCCTTCATTTACCTAAACAAATTTTCAAAGTCATCTTCAGTAATGTCCTGGTAATGTTTATGGCACCCAAGCACCCTATCACTGGGGAACATTGTAGAGAGCAGCAGCATTTCCAGATCCTCATCACTTGAGTCATCACTAGATCCTGAGTCCTTATCTAGTAAAAGCTCCAAAATTTCGTTTTGCTCACGCCTGTTTAAACAACAAAACAACGTTTACATTTCTAATTCTAAACCAAAAAATCCACAGCACCTAGCCGTACTTTCGCTCTTATAAGTCAAGAGAAATTTAGCTCAAGACTACAGCTACCTCAACAAAATTGTAAAGAAATTGGTTCATGAAGCCACAGCAGACCCACGACCTTCATGTTGGTTCATGAAGCAACAGGTTCTTCTCAGCACTTTGCCATGTTACAATTTTGGCTGGCTGTCTAAATTGTTTGAATAACATATATTTTAATTTTGTAAAGCTCAAAAAATATATTGTTTTAGCGAGGAGTTTGCATTCGTTTGAAATTATCACTAGTAGTGAGTGTAAATTTATACGAAGCAAGTTCGGTGAGTTTAGGGACTTTATCCCGGCTAATGCGAGTATTTTTTTAATTTATTTACTATGAACAACTTCTAAACTAGTCGCCGCTGGCTTGGAGATGACATGGTTGAGTAGAAAATGAAAAGAACACAACAAAAAACATAACAAAGTGCTATCTCACCTTCGCTTTGCTGCCATCTCTTCGTCCTTGCAACTTGTAAACAAAAATGTTGCCGAAATCTGCCCGCGCAAGATTGGAAACTAGTTTCCAACCTCCCCCGTATCGACGAGATGCTTAAACGACTAGATGCGTAAACGGCACGGCAGACGGCAAACGCCAAGTTGACGTTTTCCGTTTCCCGTTCACGCGGTGCTTAATCTCTCTACTGACCGGGGAGGACAGACGGCGAGTCGGCGGAACTTGACTGGCCGGGGAGGACAGACGGCGGGCCGACGGAACTTGACTGACCGGGGAGGACAGACGGCGAGCCGGTGGAACTTGACTGGCCGGGGAGGACAGACGGCGGGCCGGCGGAACTTGACTGACCGGGGACTACAGACGGCGGGCCGGCGGAACTTGACTGACCGGGGACGACAGACGGCGGAACTTGACTGACCGGGGACGGCAGGCCGGCGAAACTTGACTGACCGGGGACGACAAACGGCGGGCCGGCGGAACTGGATTGACCGGGGACGACAGAAGGCGGGCCGGCGGAACTGGACTGACTGGGGATGATAGACGGCGTGCTAGTGACTACAGCTGGAAATATCAATACTATCATTATTCATATGCGCCTAAAAAAGATTAGATTGTTATTATTATTTAGTTGAACAATTAACCTGCTATAGTAGATTTAATCTGCGAAATAGCAATGCAAATACTTGTTTATAAATTTCACGAAAATGCTTTAAAAATACCTTTCACATCTGGAATCGGAAGCTGAAGTGCAGCAGATGTCACAATGATGCTAAGCGCACTATCAACAAGAAAATGGCCTCGTACCGCGCGAGCGACAGCCTTCCCACTTAACATCTGGTCTACTGATCCTTCGGCATACACTTGTGCAAGGATTTCCTTAAGACCTGAGCCGTCCATGATAGTCCCAATCGCTCCCAGAAGGCTCATCTCTGTATGAAACCCCCCCAGAAGCAAAACAATACGTCTCAGACGACTAGCCAGAGGTTGGTCTTCCATAATCATCAGAGCAATCCAGTACAACTGTTGATCGAACGTAATGATAGGCGTAACCTTGTGTTGTTCAGCTATGTCACAAAGATATTCCAGAGTGGAACGCACACATGTGGGACTGCTGGGTGACAAATCTATCATGGGAAGAAAAAGTTGGGAGCTTGCACCTGGATTACTACGTCCTTGGTGAAGTGATTGCATGTATCCGGACCACAGGGGGCGAGGCTGAGATACATGCATCGAAACTTGCCACAAGATGTCAACTTTGGCGTTTAACATATCATCTATCACAGGACGAATGCTTGGGTATTTCATAAGCTTCAGAACGCTCTTAGGGTCCCTTTGAAAAACTATATTATGCTGCCCTATCTTTCTTATTTGGTCGAGAGAAACTTTCTTCCTTTGGATCAATTTCTTCTTTGGCGCGGCTGGTGTGATTGTGCCCATTTGACCCATCATATGAACAACGTTTTCCCCATCAAGAGTCTTAGCATTGTGATCAACATTGTCTGCAATCAAATGCAACAATGAGTGCGCTGCAACTTCGGTAGCACCAACTCCTTGTGTGACCGACGCGTTTTTCTTATATAGACAGGATTCCGAATAGGATGCGCAAAATCCGAAGTTGCAAAGCAGGTCAATCAAATCCCGGTGACCGTATTTGTGATCTAGTGTCACGCAGAGCCCGACTTGCAGCGGCAAAAGAAAACCTCTAGGACAGGTTGCACTCATGATAGCTTGACCAATGGATGCACACTGTAAGTCGGCGTTTTTGCTTTTGATGACCACCTTCAATAGCTTGCGAAGCGAATCAGGCAATACTTCGAGATTGTGATTTAAAGACTTCATGTCGTCTGTCTCAGGATATACTTCATTGTGTTTTTCAGAACATTTTATCTCGTTCCGTATGTAGTTCCCTACAATTTCGATAAGCACGTCCATATCCTCCCAGTCCTTCTCGAGCTTCTTGTGCGCGTCTTGTACAAGTTGTTTAACATTTGACGACAGGCTGACTACTAGGGGCTGTTGCTTTAGTGATGTGATCGAGACTTTGTCGCCATAGTATTCGTACAACATTTGCTGTAGTCTTTTTTTGGAATACACACAGTCACTGCTGGCCTCTCGTTCCATAATTGCATAAAGCTCATCAAGAGTTACAGTTTCGTCGTCATTGTTTTCGAGATATTCAATAACATGCCTTAATGCTGAGCGCTTGTCTTGATCAAACGAGCCACTAGGGCGGCCACGGCCTTTTGACGCCTCATTCTGCTTTGGAGGGTACATGAAGGGTGTGCTGGAACTGGAGTGCATAAAATAACGAAAACACTTTCTGTGATAGATAGCCTCTTCAGCCGGGAGGTCGTTAGTACACGCCATTCTCTGAGAGACTTCATCTGCCCATTTATCAATCTGCCCGCCTTTACGGCGCTCGTTGCATCGCTTTTCGATTGTTTTGGTCATTGGTACAGTCATGACATTACTGTATTGGACATCGGGGTTGTCCGGAGATCGTTTGGCCTTATCTTTGTCTACATATTTACCGCAAATGAAGCAGTTCTCAGCGAAGAAGAACACTCCTTTCTCGGAACGTAGTTTTGGTCTTTTTCTAGAGTCCGTTTCATCTTCCAGTTTTCGTTTTTTCATTTGCTCGAACCGTCTAGTGTTGGAGTGTTTTTTACGACAACCCTCATGTACATACATTTTTTTATTCTCATCAAATTCGTAGATTTGAATGAGATTTTCTGGATTGAGCTCGTTATGCTTAATCGAAAATGAATTGATAGTATCAAGACCTCTCCGCCCAACACATGCATAATTCTTTACTCGAAAATAATTACTTCTTTACATAATAAGCAGAGTGAGTCTTCACACCCAGGGCTGGACGAGGCCATGTCAGATGGAAGAAGCCTAAAATCAAATATGAATCATTTTTAACAGAAGAAAATTGTACGGCGATTTCTAATAACTCCTAACGCACGCGGTTCAACTGGTCACCAAGCCTTTTGGCCGAGCAAACAAAGATGGCGGCTCTCGAATGTCTGCAAGTAATAGAGATAAAATGCTAGCCTCTAAGAGCTAACACGAAGTGAAAGAAGCAAAAAATATCGAAAATCGTTTAATTTCATAAGAAAATAGGCCTGAGTTAAAATGAAACATGTTAAACATTTGCAAACTCGATCCATGGATTAAGGTAAACTTACGGTATCGAAACTAACTTCAGTTCGTAAATTGTCTCAGTTAGATCAAAGAAAAAATATACAAATATATTGAATCGAGAATATCAAAGTCTTTCAGAAAGCAAGATAAACATATAGAAGCACATTTTTGTACTGAAACTGCTCAATGAACTGCGTGTATTCTTTAAAAAAGGCGATCATTTTGACTACTCACCTGTCACAAGCTTCCCTCCCAAGGTTGTGATACCGCTGACCAGTTGAACACTCTGGCTCATTTTCAGGGTCCCAAACGTTAGCGCGCAATGAGAAAATGCTTTCCTTTTAATAAAATCTTCTTTGAATTCGCATATCTTTAAAACGGTGCCATTTAATCATTTTCTTTTAATAAAAATAAAACAAATGCATAAACTTAGATTCTTTTGGTCAAATTATTTGCTTTGACCTTTATAATTTCTGTGACCTTGACCCACAATGAGCTTGAATCATTCACTTGAGAGCAAGCCATGATCATTTCATTTATAATTTACCATTACAGGCTTTAAAAATTGGATTTATTCACATATTTATTAAATTACTCAATATGGCGGCCATCTTGGATTTGGCGGCCATCTTGGATTTTTCGGGTGGTCGGAAAAAGAAGGTTCCCATGGTCGGATTTCGGTGGGGTTTTATATACGTACTATTGGACCACAAATAAACAGATTTATGGTGAAACGGCTTTGTTCAAATTTTTTTCCAACCTCGACTACAAAATTCATTCGTTTACTGGACTAATTGTATTCCTGCCACTTGCAGCATTGTTATTGCTACAGTACTTCTATTGTTATTTGTTGTTGTTCTGTTGAGGATATTTTAATATTATTGTTAATTTCTTATTTACAGGAGCCAAAGAAATACATCTTAGGTACACACAAAGTCCACAAAAGTTGCTAAGAAGAAGAGAGTTGTTCATGTGGAAGACACATTTTATTATGTACCACTTATTCAATCACTTCAGATGTTATTGTCTTCACCAAAAACTCTGAATATGGTACTGAATCAACATGAAACATGCAATCACCTTGATATATACTATGACTTTTGTGATGGAAGCCTGGTATAAATGGAACATGGAATGTTTGCTTGCGATGCAACATTTGATGATGTGAACCTGAACAATCCAATGACAAACACAGTACACAAGTTACGTTTCTTTTATTACCAGATTGCAAATATTAAACCTGAATACAGATCCAAGCTAAAGTCAATAAACTTGCTGGCAATCTGTAAAACAGAACTGATTAAGACATATGGCATTGACAAGATCTTGAAACCATTAAGTGAAGAGCTCAGACTTCTAGGCAGAGAGAAAGGATACCCGCTTTCCCTACTAGGGGGTGTAATGCATTTGCGAGGTGCAGCACTGGCCTTTTTGGCAGATACACCAGCGAGTCAGCTGGTTGGTGGGTACAAAGAAGGAGTGGGAGGAGTACATAGAAATGTAGGGTGTGTATGGCTACCTATGAATCAATGCAGGATCAGTTCATGGAAGACAAATTCACACTAAGAGAGAAGGACGCACATGAGCAGTGTGTGGCATTAATCGAGCAAGCCCCCTCCCCTTTGCTAGCCAAGTTTTATTCGAAGTATTATGGAATTAACCGCAGAAGTGAGGTAATGAGCTGGCCCTTCTTTGATGTGTGTTTGCAGTTGCCACAAGATATAATGCATGTTTTTTTTGGAGGGCATCCTTGCATACGAAATCAAGTACATTTTAAAATACTATATCTCAAAGGGAAAACTTTCTCTGGACATCCTCAACAAAGCTGTGAAAAGCTTGCCACTTGGTTATTTATGCACATGTCAAAGACAAACCATATCATATCAAGGAAACAGATCTTGAAAGGAGCAGCATACCCTATTTCCAACCTTCCATACCCTTGCCAGGTATTACATGGATATAGAAAGAAGCAAGGTGACAATCAGATACTTTTACCTTTAAAGCAGCTAGATATCTTTTTGTAGTCCATGTTCCATTTTATTTTTTTCCTAGAGGGCACGGTAACGAATTCTCTATTCTGATTGGTTCTTAGAGCGCGCGCGCGGGGGTAATATTTTCCTATCTCTGACCTAGGTCACAGTAACCATTTGCGCGCGCTTGTTTCCATCGAAAAAATCAAATTTTAGAGTTGGAAAAAAATAAATAAGTTATTTACCAGCTTTAGGTCGGTCCGTATAAGCAAAAACTGTGACCTCGGCCTGGAAATGTTGACCTCGGCCTCCGGCCTCGGTCAACATTTTCCAGACCTCGGTCACAGTTTTTCCCTATACGGACCTCCCAGCCGGTAAATAACATATATTTATTTTTGGCAAAGGGAACAAAGTTGCAATAAAAAGTTCATCGATACTTTAGAACCGATTGCGGATATTATCCAAGATTGCTGGATCCCACATTGAACAACTCACCATGATCTTACATGATCATGCAAGATCTTGTAAGATCTTATAAGTTCTTGCAAGACATTTCAAGTTCATGCAAGATCGTCGTAAGATTCTGAACCAAGTAAGATCTTGGCAAGATCTTGCATGATCATGCATGAACTTGCCAACTCTTGCAAAAATCTTGCAAGATCATTCATGATCTTATAAGATCTTAACAGGATGCTCAACCTGGGATCTGACATATACACATGTATACTCAACTGAAAACTAAAAGAGGGTGCCACGGATCTCACCTCCATCAAAGTGTTGCAATAGCTAGCTTCAAAACTCCAACACTTACTTATTATCCAATACAGTTAAATATATTGTAGGCATGTGTTACATTTGAGTCAATAAACAGTTTTGTTTTATTTGATGGTTGCCTGGCTGTTGAGTTTATTATACTTCATCTGCTTGACAAGTTGCATGGATTGACTTTTTTGAAGAGAGCTTTTAATCTGTAAGGCCTTTATTCTTTAAACGTGAATATTATTTCATAACGAGACTACTACAGTCCCACCCACACCTATCTCAAAAGTAGGAAATGGCGCTTTAGAGACACCATGATTTAAAATATTCCCTCAGGTATAGCATGCCCCCAACACCCCCTAGCCAAAAGCTTACGAAGAAAGAGTGCCTTTGATGCTCACTTCACCACATTTAACCAAGAGATCGTTGGTGCATGAAACTATGAAATTCGGCACAATATTATAGATTAATTTGAAATGCTAAACAATATCGGATATGGACCAACACTAGATTCCATTTGTGTGGATGGGGCCTAAATGACTCCCCTTCGAATCTACATTTAAAACAAGCTAAAGCACGTCCAGACATAGGCAAACTCATTGGCGCCTCTAATGAGACCTAATTAACAACCAATTGGGCATTCCCACGCTTAAAAATAACAGGTACATACTTTTTCTGGCAATTTCTTGGTGTTACGGATCGATACGGAGCACCAGCGGTCTAATATGGAAATATGGCAGTTAATTCCAGTGTTTGATTGTTCTACAGAAAAACGAATTCCTGTATGCCTCAATCTCGGACAGAGCTCAATGAACTGCAAATTTCCAAAGCCAGGCACTCTACTAGAAGTGTATAACGTTTAGAAAGTGCCAATAAAGTTATAAGTGCATATATACTTGAAATCAGATTACTGAGAGAAAAATTAAAATAAGATTGCGGTGACTTTATTAATTTCAATTCCTTTTTTGTTTCAATAATCCATTTAAGTTAATAATGCTTAAAATAAATAAAAGAATATCAGTTAAATCCGCACTCTCGTAATAATAATTTTCATGTCTTAAATCCATAAGTCCGGCTTATGGTTTCAAGACAACATTTTGTTAGTTAAGATACCCTGGGTACCAGTGTCTCCAAGCTTCACTCCTTTACAAAACGCATAATTTACTGGTCGCTATCGCGGCGTCTTGGCTTAGCGTCAGTAAACGAGTGAAGCTTCGAGCCTCTGGTAACCAGGGTAGCTTTAAGAGTGTTAAGAGAGGTTTGCACTAACGATCACCTGAAGGTTGCAAAATAATTTTTTTTCAAATCTCTCAAAATTGGCTCATCAAAAGGGTTTTGGTCACAGCCTCGAATGATATAAGTTTTAGATCCATCGGATTTTTATTTTGGTCAAATTGCACGAACATCGAAAATTTGCCCAACTTCCGGTTTTAGAGCGTGATTTTACCGTTCCCACAAAAAGACTAAAAATACCTAAATTTCCAGCTCGTGGTGAAAAACAAATTTCAGAACCAAAAAGCAGACATAATTTCGAACATATGGAGTTGTTTTGTATTATCGTAAGACAAATAAAGAATATTTTACAGATATTTTAATGTTTTACGTTTTTCCCCTTGTTTCACAAGGCCCAAGTTCGATGGGCTATTTCGCCAAGGTTACATGGAAAACTAGATAAATAATTATATAACGGTGAAGAGTAATACCCCTTATTTATAAATATCAAAAGAGTTTTTCGGGTAGTTTGAATTGGAGGCCGCGACAGTCGCCAAACTGAACACAATTTCAGCACAAATTTAGCGGTCTTTCGAGAGCAAACAAGCGATATTACTTACCGTAGATCACGTTAATTCCACTGAACTCTCGAAATGAACTTCTTGGCATGCTATCCAATAAGTAGAGTAGGCCTTTAGGTCATCTGGAAGAAATTTGAGTCTTTTTTGAAGCCGTGAAAGAGATCGATGACCTTGTGTTGCCGCCATTTGACCAAATTCCAAACAGTGTCACGTTGACTGAAGCACATCGTAAGACAGATTTCCCAGTCAAATGTCCGCCAAAAGTAGAAAATATTGCGTCCCAGAACAATATTTCCTCTTAGTACTGGCTTAAAGGGTTTGTTGTTGGCAAAACAATCCTTATTCCACGCAGAAATCAAATGTAACGAACAAGAATCGGCAACCTCGTTGTTACAAATTAACAAATTTGCGTTACAGGGGACGCAGTTAGTTACGTCATTTGGGTCCATGTAACGTAATTACAAAGGCACAGTTGTCACGGCCTGGTCAGCTCGTCGCGGTCCTGACTGCCGATTCTTGTCAAAACATTGGATTTCTACGTAAAATAAGAGTAGTTTTCCCAACAACAAGCCATTTTAGCCAGTACTTAGAGGAAATAGCATTCTAGGCTGCAATATTTTCTTCTCTTAGCGGACATTTGACTGAGAAATCCGTTTTGCGATGTGCTTCGGTCAACGTGACATTTGGTCAAGTGGCGGAAACACCGGGTCATCGATCTCTTTCACGGTTTCAAAAAAGACTCAAATTTTTTCCAGATGACCTAAAGGCCTACTCTACTTATTGGAGAGCATGTCAAGAAGTTCATTTCGAGAGTTCAGTGGAATTAACGTGATCTACGCTAAGTAACATCGCTTGTTTTGCTCTCGAAAGACCGCTAAATTTGTGCTGAAATTGTGTTCAGTTTGGCGACTGTCGCGGCCTCCAATTCAAACTACCCGAAAAACTCTTTCGATATTTATAAATAAAGGGTATTACTCTTCACCGTTATATAATTATTTGTCTAGTTTTCGATGTAACCTTGGCGAAATAGCTCATCGAACTTGGGCCTTGTGAAACAAGGGGAAAAATGTAAAACATTAAAATATCTGTAAAATATTCTTTATTTGTCTTACGATAATACAAAACAACTCCAGATGTTCGAAATTATGTCTGCTTTTGGGTTCTGAAATTTGTTTGCCACCACGAGCTGGAAATTTAGGTATTTTTAGTCTTTTTGTAGGAACGGTAAAATCACGCTCTAAAACCGGAAGTTGGGCAAATTTTCGATGTTCGTGCAATTTGACCAAAATAAAAATCCGATGGATCTAAAACTTATATCATTCGAGGCTGTGACCAAAACCCTTTTGATGAGCCAATTTTGAGAGATTTGAAAAAAAAATGATTTTGCAACCTTCAGGTGAACGTTAGTGCAAACCCCTCTTAATGACTAAAAAAAAAATTTCGCTTTTAAGCTTATGAGAAAATGGTGCTGCGAGAAAATAATTACCTTACAATTGCAAAAATGTATTGGTTGGATGCAAAATACACTGCTGGCCGAAATGTTTTTAATGTGTGCATGCTTATTTTACTTGTATCATAAAAATTTATGATCTAAACAAGGTAAGCATTGGTTATTGATTTTGGTGCAACATAAGTTAAGTCTTATATAGAGGATATTACAGCGCCTGGAGATAGGAATTTTATCTTCGAGTGTTGAAAATTTATTTTAAATTTTAACACGAGAAGATAAAATTCCTATCTCCAAGCGGCCATGTAATGTTCTGTTTTTTATATAAGCATCAGTTTATTTCACTGATGTTTATATAAATTGGCCTTTTTAATAATAGAAGCATGCCCATGACTTTTGTAAATTTGGGTGACTCTCAAAAGAGCCGTTTGTTTGTAGTAGCTCTGAAAAGAGCTTTTTATTCTTGTAGCTCTGAAAAAAGCTGTTGGTTCTTGCCAGGTCTGTGTTCTTGAAAGCTTTTCATTCTTCACATCAGACTTGGTTGGCACAGGGTGAACCTCGTGATGGTAAAGACGCTGAATCTGCTGATACACCAGATTGGGATAACACCTTGAAATTCATTTTCCATTGTTTCAGGAGGGCCTCAGCATACTTTAATTTCTTCATTAACTGTGATCCAGTTTGATCAGAGGTTGTTTCTCCTAGTGATGGTGATGCAAAACCATTTCTGAGTGTGTGTCCTTTTTCCCATTTAACATAATCCTTCTCTAGCTCTCTACTCTGGATGAGGACCTGACTTTGTACCCTAGCAAGCTCATCTTTGTGCATGCTCTCTAAATGACGATCCCTGCAATTATGTTTTGACAATTCCTTGAGTCGGTGGTGCTTTGTGTAAAGGCTCCGAACTTCCAGAGTTGGCCCAAAAACAACTTCTAAGGCCTTTCCAAGTCGGCTTTGTATATTGGACGTAGTGTTGTTAACAGTTGCACTTTGCACTTTTTCCTGTTCACTTGTGTCTGCCACTGGGAGGGTCATGCCACTGTATGTCATCACTTGCTTCGGGTGAAGTATTATTCAGAGCTCCGTTGACACATCCTTGTATTGTCACTCAAGTCTATCACTTCATCATCGGCAAGTGACACATCAAGTACCTCTTCAGGGCAGCTAACTTGGTCACCAATGTCTTGAGCCTCCTCCTCTACTTCCAGAACCTCGTTCCACTTTTGTCCAGAAATGGGCTGGCTTTATAGGATTTTTAGGTTTTTAGTTTTCTTAGGATTTTTAGGTTTCCTAAACAACACTTTAAGGATTTTTAGGATCCTTGTGTCTACTAACTAAAGACCTAAAGATATCCTAAAAATCATAACTTATGCTTCTTAGGTTTTTTAGGATTCTTAGGATTTTTAGGCTTCCTAAACAATACTTTTAGGATTTTTAGGATCCTTGTCTTTACTACATGGATAGAGGGCCTTTAGGATTTTTAGGTTTTTTAGGATTGTTAGGATTTTTAGGTTTCCTAAACAATACTTTTAGGATTTTTAGGATCCTTGTCTCTACTACATGGATAGAGGCCCTTTAGGATTTTTAGCTTTTTTAGGATTCTTAGGATTTTTAGGTTTCCTAAACAATACTTTAGGATTTTTAGGATCCTTGTCTCTACTACATGGATAGAGGCCCTTTAGGATTTTTAGGTTTTTTAAGTTTTCTTAGGATTTTAGGTTTCCCAAAGAGCACTTTTAGGATTTTTAGGATCCTTGTCTCAACTACATTGAAAAAGGGCCTTAAGGATTTTTAGGTTCTCAAAGCGCAAACTAATCCAAATCACGCTGCTGACTAGCGTCTCACATCATTTATCAACAAGTTCCTTTCAGTTGTCCATAATATCACTTATTCTTCGTTCTGACAAATATGGATTCCACTAGTCAAACATTACTTATTCGTCGTTCTCAAAGCGCAAAGTCTGTGATTGTGATAACTTATTCTTCTGACAAATATGCATTGGACTAGTAAAATCACAACATTAACGTGCCGCATACTTTAACTTACCTTTATTCTGACCAATATGGGTTCCACTAGTCCTACAATTATTCCTCGTTCTCAAAGCGCAAACTAATCCAAATCACGCGCTGACTAGCGTCTCACATCATTTATAAACACACGCTGCTGACTAGCGTCTCACAGCATTTATAAACAAGTTCCTTTCAGTTGTCGATAATATAACTCAGGTATATTAAGGCATGGGTGTTTTTCAAAAAAATGCGAAAAATACTGAAAAAATTCTCTAGGTATACAAAATGTCTTCTGTAGAATGTTTTTCGTTAAGGTTGGTACACCCAGTGAGACGTTTCATTTGATGTATTTGGTTACCATGTCAACGGGTTGTGTGTCCTGTAAGAGCGTGACAAAGGCACAATTTTCTTTCAGCTCTCTGCATTCGATGGGGGTCATGCCAATGGTTTCCCAATGGGTCTTATAATGACCGGTGTCGGGCGTATATTACCATTCCAACGAGGATGGGTGTCGAAGTTATCCACATTTTAAGAAAAGGAGAGGTATCATATTACATCATCAAAAATAAAGCTATCCTAAAAAAATTTTCCAGCCATCCTCGTTGGATCAATAATCTACACTATATAACAAACACTATAATGCACTCTGGGGAACGATTTCACTTATCCCCATTGAATGCAGAGGCCATTTTCCTAGAAATTAAAATCAAGGTCAGAGGTCATACATTTGTTGCCATAGAGACCAACATTGGTGAAAATGATTGAGAATGACCAAAGGTATCAAAATGTAGATTGCTTGGATCCCTCAGAGACATTGGTTTAGAGATGGACCACCCCCCTCAGTTTTACGTCCGCCATTTTGGATTGGGCTTCCGCCCAGGCCTTAAGTTACCTGAGAACTTATTCTCCGTTCTGACAAATATAGATTCCACTAGTCAAACATTACTTATTCGTCGTTCTCAAAGCGCAAAGTCTTAGATTGTGAATTATAACTCATTGTGGCGGGTTGTACGTTTTGCTGGGGCGGTATACACGTGACGAGAACAAACTTCGTTTCAACGCGACAATTTTAATGACATCAAACAGATATCGAACGAAAATCGGTGAAACCTGAAGTGTAAATTACAAATAGTATGTTTACAATCATTTCTCCTGCCTCCGATTCACAAATGAAAATGAAAAACGAGAAAATACTTACACTTTGGTCTCTTGCAAACTACAAACAACCGCCTCGTACATGGGGGCCGCCATTACTCTCCCCTGAATTACCGCTGACCGCTTATGTTCGATCGCGCGATTTACAATTAGTTTCCGGTTCCGGTACACCGGGAGGGGGGGAGTGTCGCTGCGATCGCGACACTGCAATAACTACTTATAAACTGTAACGAATGTCACTGTCAATAAACGACTTGAACCTACGACTTATTAGAGTCCAATTTCTTTCTTGAACTCGTCCTCTACTTGATCAGCATTGTAGTCCACGGGTACCAATAACGCAAGACGATGCACGCTCCGGGAGACGGTGATGTCTCTTGCGCCACTGTACTTCCTTACACTTTCTTCGACCTTGTAGCATTTGTACCTGACAGTCACCTGCCGGACCTTGCCATCATTGCCTGGAAACACTTCCTTGACCTCGGCAAGACGATATTCGCCACGCAGGGTGTTCTTGTCCGCGACGATAACGGTATTTCCTGGTAAGAGGTTACGGTGGGTGGTGTTCCACTTCTTGTGCACTACCAATGTCGGGGCGTAAAGTTCCGTCCACTTCCTCCAGAACTCGTCGGTGATGGCTTGAACAAGTCGATATCTCGTGGATGTTGGTAATCCGGTGGGTTGCCATCCTAATGGGTTGACAGCTGTTGAACGACCCAAGAGTAGACTGTTGGGCGTCAGGACGTTCACATCAGAGTCAGCACTTGGTAGATTACCGATGGGTCGCTCGTTCAACAGATTGGAAATTTCGCTGCACAGGGTCTGAAACTCCGGACTGATAAACGCTGATTATGCACTGCAAAATGGACTGCTCGCTTCGCACTCTTCACGAGCGCCTCCACCGCTCCTTGATTCCAGGGGCTGTCTGCAGGGCCGAACACCCAGGTCAGACCTTTATCCGCAGCATCCTTCTGTAGCACACTTCTGTCTATACTCTGCCAAGCCTCCTTCAGCTCACGATCTGCTCCGACCAGCTGCGAGCCGGGATCACTATAGATCGTTTCAGGCCAACCACGAACACTAGCAAATCTGCTTAGAGCCATCAAGAACGAGCTTGTGTCATATCCATATACTGCCTCTATGTGTACTGCTCTCATGGTAAGATCTGTAAAGATGACGCCTTAAGCCTTTCCACTTGTGTGCTTCTGTACTTCTCCTCGGACAGCGTATGGACCAAACAAGTCAAGCATCACACTGTTAAACGCAGGAGCCGGTCGTAGTCGCGCCTCTGGCAGCGGACCCATCTCTTGTTGCAAACAACTTGCTTCTCGTAGCTTGCACAACTGACAATTCTTCCTGACTGACATCGCCATCTTACCACCATGTGTGACCCGAAATACTGTCTGAATCGTGCGAGTGTGGCGTCACGTCCTCTGTGTCCAGCACGATGAGCACGTTCCATAAACAGGCGTGTTCCACGATGACTAGCTGGGAGCAGCTTCTGACATCTCGAATCTGGCGTCATGGCGTTGAACCTCTTCAAACGCTTCCCTATGACCCAGAAGCCATCTTCATCCACCGAGGGTTGAAGTCTGTGGTACCGTCCACCCTTGCCGCCCTTGTGGATGGTCTTCATCATCTCACTCTCCAGTGACTTTTGGATATCCTTCACGACAAAGTCTTCAGCCTCTTTCAAGTCTTGAGCATTGATGAACGCACACCTCCCTCCGGCAAACGACTTCTTCATAGCGATTCCCCTGAGTCTTGCAACAATCCATATAACTCGGTTGATGTCACTGAAGCGCTTGTAGTCGATCAGGGGGGTATCTGCCTCGCTCACCTTCGCGATAGTTGTAGCGCTGATCTTCTTCTCACCGGGTAAAGGGCCATCGTGTTGTAGGCCAAACTTTAGTCCCCATTCTTCAATGGGCCTGCTAAGGACTGGGGGACCTTTCCACCAATGGGAATCCTTGTGGAGGTCTTCCGGCGACCGGCCACGCGTCAGCCAATCAGCCGTGTTGTCTTTTCCTGACATCCATGCCCAGCAAGACATGTCGCCCTCCGTCGTGGCTTGGATCTCGCCAACTCTGACTCCTTCATAAACCTTGAATCGAGTGCTGGTCTTGTTAAGCATGTTTAGCACCGTCTCCGAGTCAACTATCTGCATAGCATTCTCGAATTCGAGTCGCATCTCCTTCTCGATGACCTTGCGGCCTCTCTTGGATATTACCGCTGCATTGAGCTCCATTTGGGGAGTAGAGAGCTTGGTTACAGGGGCGATACGACACTTTGCCATGATGAGTCAGCAAGAGTAGCCTCCATCTTGTAGCCGCCATCGGACGTAAGCAGCGAATCCATACGCCGAGTCACTTCCGTCGCTGAGGATGATAAGCCAAGGCTTTCCCTCGGCTTCAGGGGGCGAACGCATCGGTCTAGTTCCAGATTCTCCAGCTGGAACATGTTGCTGAGGAAATCTGACCATTTGCCTCGCAGGTCGTCTGGAAGTTGATCATCCCATCCGATGTTTCGCATCCAGGTCTCTCTCATCGGCACTTTTCCAATCAGCGTGAATGGACTAACAAATCCTAAGGGGTCGTATATCTTCATTACTTGTCCCAGAACCATTCTCTTGGTTAGAACAATGGGAAGTGACTTTGGTACTTCAGACTTGATCAGGTCAGGTTCAATATGCACTCCCTTCTTCTTCTTGCTGAAGTTCAGGCTGACATGATAGACTATGGCATCCTTGACGGGTTGCCATCCTACTCCAAGAACACGTAGATCTCCCTCTTTCCCTTTAAGCATACATCGGGGCTTACTTGGCGAAGAATCACCGTCCTGCCTCACGTGTTCTTCCAGGAGGCCTTCGCCTTGTCGCGCGCAATGCTCTCCGCTGAGTTGCCAGCACTTAACCTTGAACCCTCTTTTATCCAGCATCGCCTCTACTTCTCTAGCAGTAATCAACGCGTCACTCTTGGTGGGAAACGAATCAATCAAATCATCAACATAGCTTGACCTCTTGAGGAGTTGTGCAGCGGCTGCACTGTCGTCTTGAAAACGGTCTGCCGTCTTGTAAATGGCCTCTGTGCTGATAGCCGGTGCAGGAGAGTCGCCCATGTTTACCTGTTCCATGACATACACATCAGGCTCTTGATCTATTTTCATGTCTCGCCATAATATATAGATTTAGCCACTGGCTAAAAGCGGAGCTCCTGGTTATAAAATTTTCTATGTGAATGAAAGGGATTCCCATGTGTACATGGTTTATATGGTTGCTTTAGAGTCTTCCCTTCACGAGATGTTAATTTTTCAAGCATAGATGACGTCATCGCACGTGACCACTTCATTTCGCTCATCTGGTGGTCTAGACTACACTACCCAAGTTTGGTTGCTTTAGAGTCTTCCCTTCACGTGATATTCATTTTTAAGCATAGATGACGTCATCGATGACGTCATATCACGTGACCACTTCATTTCGCTCATCTGGTGGTCTAGACTACACTACCCAAGTTTGGTTGTTTTACAGTCTTCCCTTCACGAGATGTTAATTTTTCAAGCATAGATGATGTCATCGATGACGTCATATCACGTGACCACTTTATTTCGCTCATCTGGTGGTCTAGACTACACTACCTAAGTCTCGTTGTTTTAGAGTCTTCCCTTCACGAGATATTATTTTTTAAGCATAGATGACGTCATCGATGACGTCACATCACGTGACCTCCTCATTTCGCTCATCTGGTGGCCTAGACTACACTACCCAAGTTTGGTTGTTTTAGAGTCTTCCCTTCACGAGATATTGATTTTTCAAGCATAGATGACGTCATCGATTACGTCACATCACGTGACCACTTCATTTCGCTCATCTGGTGACCTAGACTTCACTTCCCAAGTTTGGTTGTTTTAGAGTCTTCCTTTCATGAGATATTCATTTTTGAAGCATAGATGACGTCATTGATGACGTCATATCACGTGACCACTTCATTTTGCTCACCTGGTGACCTAGACTACACTACCAAAGTTTGGTTGTCTTAGAGTCTTCCCTTCACGAGATATTCATTTTTCAATCACTGATGACGTCATCGATGACGTCACATCACGTGTCCGGGTTACAGCACCCCCCTTGTGGCATAGACAAAATATCCCAAGTATGGTTGTCTTAGCGTGTTCCCTTGAGGAGATATAATTTTTTCTTTGCATACCACAGGGTTCCCATGTGTACACGGACGACGGAAGGACGGACGGACGGACGGCGTACGCTATAGGTTTAATACCAGAAAAATAAAGAAAAAATCATATCTCCCGAAGGGTACCTTCTATAGAAGCCAAACTTGGACAAACTTTCAAAGACCATAACAGGAACTCTATACCAAGGTCACATGCCCTTACGTCATCAATGACGTCATCAAAATGATCCATAATGCCCGTGACGTTCAAAAATCAACTCGATAGTATACTATACGTTTTTTCCTTAGGTATGGTGCTCCGCTTGCGCGGGCCTTGGGCCCGCGCAGGAGCTCCGCTAAAAATCTATGGCAGTGCTGCTCTAGAGGTTTCAGCAGAACGGAATTGAACATCTTCTTGATGTCTCCCACTAGCGCGACCTGCTCTTCTCTCCATCGTAGCAACATTCCAAGAAGATTGTTCATGTAACAGTCAGGACCCTTCGCAAGGCAGGAATTCAGAGACACTCCATGACTAACTTGACTGGAATTGAACACGATCCTCACGGGTATGGATTGGGAACGAGGATTACTGACTGCCAGATGAGATATGTAAAACGTTGGCCCAGTCCAGTCTTCCTTCTCCTTCTCGGACAGCTTGCGAGCAACTCCACGCTCCACCATGTCTTCCATTTGTCTCTGGTATGTGTCCGCCCACTGCTCATCCTTAAGAAGAGTGCGCTCAGTTTTCTTCAGTGTTGCGAGCGCAACATTATAGTTGTCCGGTAAAGTTTCTGGATCCGTTGTCCATGGGTAACTTGTTATCCATCGTTGCTTGCCCTCATCATACTCCAGATTTTCACGAATCATCTGTAACTCCTGTTCTTCCTTGAAGGAGTATGTATGCCCGACAGTAGGGCACTTACCGCAACGACAACTACCGCACTTGGGCGTGGTTTCAGTCCCTAACTCTTCTCCACGAATGAATGCGTTGCACATGTTCATTTCCTTGTCGACACGAGCGACGTGCACTCCGACCGTTGCTCCACTAGCTTCTTTGTTGATCATATCAGTCTCAACTGTACACATGTGCACACACGGTTGGAACACTTCATGATCATCTAAGCAAATATGGTGGGTTTCAGACTTGACTCTGCATTCATGGATAGTCTTGACAAGGTTAGAGTCATGCACAGTTTCTTCCTTTAAGTCAGGGTGTGTACCTTGAAGACAGATTCCAAGCTCTCCATACATGATGCTTAAATCGTCTCCACTTCTTGCCTCTTCCTTCTTCGGGTGTAATCCAAAATAATCACATCCCAGCAACAGATCGACACAAGTGGACTTTCTCTGTAGTGACTCTGGTTCAAAGTCCGGAACAGCTCAGCAACAGTTGTGATATCTAGTTGACTAACGGGACCAGTAATTCTGTCCATGCCATACGCTACAATTCTGACTCTCTTCCCCGTAACAGTTCGTAAAAACAGTTCGTAGAGTACAGTGTCGTAGGTTTTCTCGATGCCACCCATGGTGGTCACATCAAGCGTATAACTCTTCAGCTTCTCTGCTTTGACTCTTTGAGCTGCTCGGTGAGTAATGTATGTGGTATCAGAACCACTATCACAAAACACAGTTAGTTTCTTGTTAACACCGCAAACTTCGGCTTGCTGAATAGGATACAGCGCCAAAGAGTTTCTCTGTGACACGTGACTCGCTCCCTCTACATGGGACTGACTATCAGACTCCTTGACTGAGCACAACAACACATGGTGTTTATCACTTCCGCACTTGTTACAGAGTTTTTCACTACTACACTTATAGCGGAGCTCCTTAGCGGCCGAAGGCCGCAGAGCGGAGCACCATACCTAAGAAAAAAACGTCCTAACGGGAATTGACGCAAAGGGATACGACTGAATTTTGAACGTCGAGCGTGTGTGCTTCCTGAAGCCTGACGTCACTATCCACAGGGTACCCAAAGTATCACAGGCGGGAATTGGCGCAAAGGGATACGACTGAATTTTGAACGTCGAGAGCGTGTGTGCTTCCTGAAGCCTGACGTCACTATCCACAGAGTACCCAAAGTATCACAGGCGGGAATGGGCGCAAAGGGATACGACTGAATTTTGAACGTCGAGAGCGTGTGTGCTTCCTGAAGCCTGACGTCACTATCCACAGGGTACCCAAAGTATCACAGGCGAGAATTGGCGCAAAGGGATACGACTGTATTTTGAACGTCGAGCGTGTGTGCTTCCTGAAGCCTGACGTCACTATCCACAGGGTACCCAAAGTATCACAGGCGGGAATTGGCGCAAAGGGATACGACTGAATTTTGAACGTCGAGAGCGTGTGTGCTTCCTGAAGCCTGACGTCTCTATCCACAGGGTACCCAAAGTATCACAGGCGGGAATTGGCGCAAAGGGATACGACCGAATTTTGAACGTCGAGAGCGTGTGTGCTTCCTGAAGCCTGGCGTCACTATCCACAGGGTACCCAAAGTATCACAGGCGGGAATTGGCGCAAAGGGATACGACTGAATTTTGAACGTCGAGAGCGTGTGGGCTTCCTGAAGCCTGACGTCACAGGCGTGACGTCACAACATGGCGCCGCCGGTCGAGTGTGGGGGTACCTGGCCATTTCTTCGCCATTTCTTTCACAAAACGGGCATTTATAACGGGACAGAATTTTGTCGAAAGGTCAAACTAACTGCGAGAAGCTGCATTTTTACATTACGACAGTAGCGTGAGTCAAGAAGGTTGTTATTTTGACTTGAGAAATAATTTGTTTGGATAGTCTATATGGTGGCAATTGTTAAGGGGAGAGGTCAAAACATCCGTACTTCCTTGGTGCCTAATTTGGAGGGTGGAATAGGTGCCGGAGCCACCTACCTCTCAGAGCTGAATTTTAGAGCAAGTATCTCCTTAAATGAAATAGATATTAAAAAGGTGAATGCTCCAACGCTTTCCTCGCAGCGAGAGGAGTCCATATGTGCAATAAATCAGGTACCCCTAGATCATGCGCTGAGAAAATGAGGTCTGAAAAAGGGGTATTGGGTACCTAAGGGGGTAGATGCCGGCACCCACCACCTCCCCTGAAAAAATTTGGTACCAGTCGGGTACAAGTGTTTTGACCTCTTCCCTAAAACAATGCGCTTCGTGGATCACTGGATAAAGAGCACTGTTTATAGACAGGGAGATGGCAGGACATTCACAAGTTCCGAACAGATTTACATTCAGGTTGTTCCTACACGGGGGAAAAGCTACTCAGAAGGATGAAGAAGGTAAAAATTCGCTGTTTCTTTTTCGAGCATGTTGATTTTTGTTGAGTCTGTCGTGCTCGAGCCTAGTCACAACTCAACGTGCTTAGCTAATATGCAACCTAAACTAAAGATCTCTAGAATTCTATTATTAGTCCTTTTAGAACGACTTAGTCGTGTTTTCTAACAATGAAGGCTAGAGATATAAAACACTCCCAAACTTAAGCTTATTTCGATTGACATGAGGAATTTCAGGTGTGCTGCTGCTGTAACCGGAAACTGGCTGATGGTAATAGTACCTTGGACTTCCAAGCGGCAAGATATTGACTTACGATACTGAAAAGTTATTTTCTTGTACACAGCAAAAAAAAAATATTGCATTACAGTATTTTATTCTATTGAATTGGCTCCAAAACACTTGACTTTTAACATGCATGGACTGTGTAATTACCAAATGGCAGTAGCAACAATAGAAAAACAATGAATTCATGTATTTAGTATACTTTTAAGAATTGAAAGTTGTTTGCTAGAATTCCATAGCCTTTATGCATTCACTATTTACAAAGTCATTCTGGTTAGTAGAAGTATGTCCATTTCCCTGTGGAAAATTTAGATTGAAAATACCAATTGGTCATTGAGACAATAAAATTTAACACCGAATTATTCCATTTGGCATACTTTGGGTGCTTACCATTGGTCAAGGAAACCGGTTGGTTTGATCAGCGTCCAATAGTACAAAATTGGGTTGGGATGAAATACCGAGTGGAATAGCGCTTACCATTCGCTTATTCGCATTTCGGTTCGGATTGGCTACCTTATTTGGTCATAAAACCGGTTGGAGTGCCAATGGTACAAACCATTCCGACCGGTTCATTCCAACTGGAATGGCGAGACAACCTCTGAAGCTGAACCTCTCGTACCAACCGGAATGACCGAAACATCGACTGTACCATTGGAATCCCAACCGAAATTACCGGTTTTTCGTTACCAATGGTAAGCACCCTTTGTGTCTAAAATTTATGCATTAGGCAATTCAAGAAAATATATGTACCCCAGGGATTGGCAGCATTTGGAAATTCTGGAAGCTAGGTTAAGACGGCCTCAAATTTTTTTACTGCAGCTCAAAAGCGGAAGTCACCTTCGCAGGCTCTATACAATCCTGTCCGGATCCTGTCCGGTCTAACCCAGGCAGTACTTATTTCTATATTCTAAGCAACACTATATGCCAATTTTAATTTCAAATGCATGACTGAATTGGCTCACAGAGTGTTTTGATATCTGTTGGTGAGGAATTCATAAATGTAATAATTACATTTGTGTTTTGTGCACGTTGTAAACATTACCTGGTAAACCTAAATATTAAGAGTGTATTGTCAAACCAATCAAGCAATCAATTTTATTAAATAATATAAATGTAATAATTGCATTTGTGTTTTGTGCATGTTTTGTGCACAAACGTCACAAACATTTCCTTCGAAATAAGGTTATCTACATATTAAGTACAAATATAGGTAAGTGCAAATATAGGTAGTACAAATATATATAAGTTGCCTAACAGTTTTTACATCTTGTTGCTATACAATAGGCAATATTTGTATTCAAACGGCTAGACGGGGACGAACACTCGAGTGAGGTTCATGTGGGTAATTTGTTTGTTATGCTATTTCCAGCTCAGGAACTTTGAAAATGTGATACAAAAGAATCTCCCGCATGAAACTCACTTGAGTGTTCAGCCAAGCCTGGCCATTTGAAAAGGAATATTGCCTATTCAGATCATGTGATGATTCCTTTGGATAGTTGTTCTTGTCTAGTTTTTGTCACTTAACCAAGTATAGAATTAACACAAGTATCTAACCGAAAGGAATCAACAAACAAATGCTGATTGCATTTTTAAACCGCACTGCTGGGGTTGACAACCCATGGAAATGGGGTGTATTGCACTCTGGAAATTGCACGAGAGGGGGTGTATCTGGAGACTTGAAAAGGGGGAAGGGTAAAAAATGTGATTTCCAGGTACATCTTAGTAGTATAGGGTGCGTAAATGGAGCCGGGTTAGTGAAGCATCGTGAAGCACCGCATACTAATTTTTGGCAACGAAGAAGCACGGCATGCTAATTTTTGTCAACGGTTTGAATAGGGATTAACCAACAAAGATGGCAACGGTTTGAATAGGGATTAACCAACAAAGACTTGCCCAGGCAGGTCTAATCCTTTGATCATTCTGATTGGTCGGTATTGTTTTAAGCGCCTTCTTTGAATTAAAAAGACGCACAAGGTCGTTTTATTCCTTCCTACTCTCGAAGACGCACAAGGTCGTTTTATTCCTTCCTACTCTCGAAGACGCACAAGGTCGTTTTATTCCTTCCTACTCTCGAAGACGCACAAGGTCGTTTTATTTTATTATTATATCTAACCCAGCTACGAGAGATATGGTGAAGTGTTGTACAAGTTAGGGAAAAGGGATCACACGGATTATTTGCTTCGGTGTGTCTGTTTGCTGGCAAAGCAAGATTTCACATACGCGAGTTTGTCGTAAACTGTTATGGAGAGTCTTTAATTCCTACACAAAAGGGAATTTGCCTTAACCTGGAAGAACTAGAGACATTGAAAACTTGTATCAACGAACTTTGGGAAACTGGAACAGCGTAAAGAGAAGTCACCATTTAGTAGGAGCTCTACGCTCGTTCGATTTGAAGTTTTATGCAAAGTTATTGCACGATTGCCTACATCTTAAACACTTGTGGCAAAATAATGGATTCGTTTTTATAGACAAGCGTAAAAACGTTTATTATACTTTTCAGTCTGAACCACGATTATTTTATTTTATATGGTGATTCTGAACGGTAAGATCGCAATTGGTAGCGCTTTTTCATAGCTTTATAGTAGGGCTCTATCGGCATCATCATCTAAATAGTTTTTCAACCGGATAGGCCGTATTTTTTCTTCTTCTTCTTGGGTGAGCTGGGGATTGAGAGTTGGGGCGTTAGGAGTTGTTTGGGAGCTGGTTGAATAAAGGCCGTTTTGGGAGATTCTTGGACCTTTGCTGAGTAGGGGATGGTCGCTGTGTTCGCTTGTGGCTATTCGCTTGTGGTGTGTTTTCACTAGGGTTTGTAGCGCCGATTCTACATTTACTAAAGGATTTTGACTAGCGGTGTGCTTCATTCGCAAGAGATCGTTTTGAAGTTGTAGGTAACGAATGACTTTTTCACTTGCTCCCATCTTTTCGCTGTGGAGAATATCGTTTTCTTTGTCGTGCAACTCTCTCATACGTTGCTTCTCAGGGGAGATATCCATGTTTTGGTAACGTAGAAATTGTGTGAGCTCTTTTCCAAGGGCGTCATCCTTACGTTCCTCCTTATCCGAAATTTCACCTGGAAGAACGTTAGTGCGAAGTCTACAGCTATCCTCTGTCGCCGGCTTTAAATCAACAAACAGATAGCCAAAAGGTCTTCGAACGGCCTCTTCATACTTGTCAAGAAAATAATGCGTATTTCTAGGATACATTTGCTTGGCTAAGGTCATCACTTGTAATTTGTCTCTAGGGTTTTTTAAGAGAACCAAGTAATGGCTGTTCAAAGAAATACTGCGACTGGCTTTGCCTTGATGGAACAGATTTTGTAAGATATAAATTACTGACAGGTTTCTGTGATGGGAACCCTTTGTAAACAACTTTGCAATCCTATCGTCATTTCCAGTTTCAATCATCTGGTCGTCGATAACGATTAGGTTTCGCACATTGACGTCAAAATAAGAATCTTGATCCAGGCTGCTTGGGATTCCTCTTACGAATTCTATTTGTGGGGTAGACACGGTCAAAGTCGTGTAGGCAGGTTGCCACTGAGAATAGCACCAGACTATGCGTTGGGGCGGGGGAAAATAGCTTGTTTCTGGACCCAAACAGTTTTTTCCACTTCCGGTCATTCCCGCCACCATACAGGTAAAAGGATGCTGGAGTTGAAAGGGACCACACAATTCACGCTTCTCCATTGTATTCTGTATCCCAGGAAAAGGGGGAATGCTTCGCTGATTGATTTCCTGTTTTAGCCAGTACTTTCTGTCGGCCCCATCCATTCCGTGAATCCTGCTCAGATGAGTTGAAATATTCTTTTGGTCCTTCCCACATAAAGGGCATGACCTTCCCATGATGGTACCTGCCCTTAACTGAATCAATCTGCATTTGGGGCCCTCTTTTATACGCACAGGTTAGTCTATGTTAGCCTACACTAGTCTACCTATATGGCTGGACTATGTTAGCCCAATTGTTAGCCTATCTAGCTAAACTATGTTAGCCTATATGGCTAGACTATGTTTGTCTATGTTAGCCTATATGGCTAGACTATGTTAGTCTATGTTAGACTATGTACCTAGTCTATGTTAGCCTATATAGCTAGACTATGTTAGACTATGCTAGACTATGTTAGTCTATGTTAGTCTATGTTAGACTATGTTAGTCTATATTAGTCTATGTTAGCCTATATGGCTAGACTATGTTAGTCTATGTTAGACTATGTAGCTAGTCTATGTTAGCCTATATGGCTAGACTATGTTAGTCTATATTAGTCTATGTAGCTAGTCTATGTTTAGTCTATGTTAGCCTATATGGTTAAACTATGTTAGTCTATGTAGTTAGTCTATGTTAGCCTATATGGCTAGACTGTGTTAGTCTATGTCGGTCTATGTAGCTAGACTATGTTAGTCTATGCAGCTAGACTATGTTAGTCTATGTAGCTAGTCTGTTAGCCTATATAGGTAGACTATGTTAATCTATGATAGCCTCATCAAAAGTATTTCAATACAGAAATAGTATAAATAATGGTTCCATTCATATTTTCTTGTTCATTTACAACCATGTCTCGAGTTGTGAAGAACAACGTAGGCTTTCTACAAGCCTTATGTCACTGTCCACGACATCAGCGCCAATTTCTTCTCGACACAGCAACCCCAGAGCGTTCATGCATTTATCGCAGATTGCCCATAATATTGGAAAGGGGTATACTCCATTAAATGACAAAGAGTTTAAAAACCTCGAACGGCACGGTGAAGAGTTAGCCACTCTTGCTAGTGGTTCCCCTCCTTTTAAGAAAAAGAAACAACTTTTATCACAGGAAGGGGGTGGACTCGTTCAAGACTTGCTTGTTCCAGTTTTAGCCACTCTGCTCGTGGTATAAATAGCAGTACAGTTTTAAGAACAAGATCAGTCCCGACTTGTCTCAGTCATGAAACGTTCTCTTGATCTGAAAGTGATATCGATAGTGACCAAGAGGAGGAGGAGTCCTCCGAGGAGGAAAAGGAAGAACCTCGGATCAAATATGTTTTGAATCACATTGAAAATATCAACGTACCTTATCAAGACGCTCGAGATGTACTGCACAGTTTAGCCACCTCTAAAAATATCTTTTTTTGGTCACCCAATGGGGAAATTATTCACCATCAACGAAGAATACCAAACACCGATATTGCCGAACTTGTAGAGTTTGTATTACTCCCTTACAATAAAGACATACCTACCCGACAGGTTATAGAACTTTCCTCTCCGGGCTAGCAGAATTAGGAATCAATAAGAGATTAATCCAAAACAAAGCGGCTTTGAGTAATATAATAGACTGAAATAATTTCAATCAATGACGTAATAAGTTCGACAACAATTCTAATTAATGTTAATTAAGTGCGATTTCAAAGGAACACTAACCAGAAAGCGGTGAAGATTCTCGGACAGACCAAAGGGTAAATATCGTATGAATTTCTCTAAACTAACCTCAAATCAATGCATGTAATCCTTTATTCCTGTATTTTATCTATAGATTTCGAACACTCACAGTAACCACAGTTAATTTGCTACTTGTAACTTCAAATAAATAGTCAAGTAACGTTTGGAACCTTTGTAATGATCTTCACAAATACATTCGAAATCCTGGGTTAGAAGCAACCACAAGCGAGGACAGGGCTAAGATGACGGAACAAGACGCCCTTCAGATCCGACGAACAGCAAAGACGAAATTCACAAGGAAGAAGAATGAATTTTACAACACTTTGGCCAAAAGGCCTGGTATGGAAGCTGTTCAAGGTAAATTTAAGGAGCTTACCGATGCATGGCACACAGTAGAAGGTAAGCACGATTTATATCTTTTGAAACTAAATGATGACGAGGCGCAAGCTAAAGAAGAACCATGGATTAACGAGTTGCAAGAACTTTACGATGAAGCATCGACTTACTATAATAAATACGCAAATGAAAACATGTTAAAGGCAAAGGAAGAAGAAATGCGCCAAAAATTTGATCAATTAACCAAAAAAAAGGCAACATTAGAGAAGATGTTTAACTCATTGATAGATCAAACAGAAGAATTATTGATGAATGAAATAAAAGGCTCAGTGGCAACACTGAGAAAAAATGAGCGCGCGCTAGCGGCAATATTCCAAGATTGCAAACAGCTTCATGACGCGATAATAGAACTTCCATTAGAACAACGATTTACCGAAAATGAAATCGAATGGATACAACAATTGCACGCGCAATACACTGACATTTCCGGTCAAATTGAGTCCGCCACAAGCAACGAAGAAACGAAAACGCGCGCAAAGGAATCCGTAACTCCACTTAGAATGGAAAAAGTCCGAATGCCTTCTTTCGACGGCAATATCAGAGCATACCCGCAATTCAAAGGCGATTTTCTCAAACACGTTATACCGACAGTTTCCGAAATTAATGCACCGTATGTACTACGCTCATGTTTGGACAAGGAGCCTCTAGAATGCGTCAAAACGGTCGATGATGACCTCGAGGAAATGTGGGCTCGACTAGATAACAAATACGGGGATCCAACAAAAGTAACAGATGTCGTTATCAACGCAATCCAAAATTTTGACGTGATTAAAAGGAATGAAACAAAGAAGCTCTTGGAATTCATAACCATAGTGGAAGACGGCTATCGAGATTTGAAAAGATTGGGACTTGAACATGAAATAACTACTACAAGTTCAGTGAGCATCATTGAAAGGAAACTTCCTCAAGACATCAAGAGAGAATGGACAAGAATTGTTTGCACTAGCGTAGACCCTATTGATAAGGCCAATAAATTCCCACCATTACTCAAATTTTTATTAGATCAAAAGAAAATGATCGAGTACGAAACTGCTGACGTCCGTGGAACAGTCCCAACAGTAAGAGGATCCGCACATCACGCAAATGATGAAACCACAAGCGATGCACGAGAACGTCGTCGTCCTAAATGTTTCTTACATGAGAAGGGATTTCATTGGACAAGCAACTGTCGCCTATATCTATCCAAACCAATAGCAGAGCGAAAGCAAATACTAATTGACAAAAACGCCTGTTGGTCTTGTCTCAAACCAGGCCATCATTCTCGTACATGCAATAGAAATAGAAGATGCGGAAAAAACAACTGCACCGGAAAACACCACCCTACACTTCATGAAGATGCACCAACGATGGAAAGCGAAACTAAGTCTCAAGCCTTAGGATCTGCAAACATATGTGTGAGCAGCACTCAAACAGATCAACGGAATCAGCGGAACCTCAAGTTTCAGGAGTAGCAAACGCATGTGATAACGTCCAGGACCAAAAATGTCTGCTCCAAATTCAAAAGATTAAATCGAGATACGGATACCTCAATGTTATGTGGGACAGCGGGGCATCGTTATCATTTATTACAAACAGTCGCGCGAAAAAGGAGAAATTACAAGGACAAAAAATCGAGCTAACAATTACCGCAATCGGAGGAAAAATCGAAAAACTCCAGTCTCGCAAATACAAATTACTACTCAAGGATAAGGACGGAAACCAAATCTTTTTGACGTCTATGGAATTGACAAAATAACCAAAGAAATTCAAAATATCAATATGGTAAATATCGCAAAGTTATTCAAAAATGTAAGACAAGAAGAAATTGAGCGCCCAACAGGAGAAGTTGATGTACTTCTTGGCTATCAATATGCTGCTTATCATCCTGAAAGAGAACAAAAGTCTGGACATCTACTATTATTGAAAAACCAATTTGGTCGATGTATCGGTGGACATCACCCCTCTATAAAAGAAAATCATCACCTAAACCGACCATTCGAAGTTGCTGTGGTAGAACACGTTATGGCAACTACCATCTCAGACTTCTATAAAATTGAGAACCTCGGTATTGAATGCAACCCAAAATGCGGTGGATGTAAATGCGGAAAGTGCGCCGTTGGCGGAAAAAATTATACTCTCAAGGAAGAACGAGAATTAAAGCTCATCGAGAAAAATCTGACGTACGACACCGAGAATCGCTACTGGACAGCGGAGTACCCTTGGATTAAGGACCCCAAAGATCTTCCTAATAATCGAAATATTGCTGTAGCAAGACTCATTTCAACTGAGAAACGATTAGCAAAAAATCCAGAACACGCAAAAACGTACGACCAACAAATCAAAGATATGATTCAGCGAAATGTAGCACGTAAACTCACACGTCTTGAACTGCAATCCCACAAAGGACCATTCTACTACATATGTCACCATGAAGTCCTTAAACCGGATTCCAAATCTACTCCTGTAAGGATAGTATTCAACAGCAGTGCCAGCTTTATGGGCCACGTCTTAAATGACTACTGGGCCAAAGGACCAGATTTATTGAACAGTCTTATCGGCATACTCATACGTTTCAGAGAAAACGAAGTTGGTTTTATTGGCGATATACGAAAGATGTATCACACAGTTCACACAAAGGAAGTTGAACAACACACCCATCGTTTCTTATGGCGAAACATGGATACCAAACAGGAACCAGATACGTACATCATACAACGTGTATCGTTTGGTGATAAACCTTCCGGCTCAATTGCAACAGTAGCATTACGAAAGACTGCAGAAATGGGAGAAAAAGATCACCCCGAAACTACGAAGGTCATCAAAGAAAACAGCTACATGGATGATATCATAGACAGCGTGAAAAACAAGCAAGAAGCTTTGGAATTAACAAAGAAAATCGAAACGCTTCTCGACAAAGGAGGCTTTAAAATGAAAGAATGGATATACTCCAATAATGAGAAAATCAACGACAAAGAAATAACTCCTTCAACTATCGAGAAAGTACTCGGTATCACATGGGATCCAACTCGTGATGAATTCAGATTCAAAGTTACGATGAACCTCGTTCCTAAACGAAAGCGAAAAAGACAAGCGACACCAATTCCAACACTCCCCGAACAAAGGCTATCTAAAAGAATGATACTCAGCCAAGTTAACAGTTTTTACGACCCTTTAGGACTTGCAGGTCCATTTACTATTCGCGCCAAAATACTAATGAGAGAACTTTGGACCAAGGAACCACAATTAGGATGGGACGAAACGATTCCAGAAGAGCATAGAAACAATTGGATAAGATTTTTTGAAGATCTGAGTGATATGAATACAGTCACTAACAAAAGATGCGTAAAGGCAGAAAATTCAATCAAAGACCCAACATTAGTGATATTCAGTGATGGCTCTAAATACGCTTATGGAGCATGTGCATACATTCGATGGGAATTACCGAATGGAAAATTCCAAAGTCACTTGTTGTTATCTAAAAACCGATTGGCACCAATAAAGGGCATTTCGATAGATCGCATAGAGCTATGTGGCGCAGTAATAAACAAAAGACTCAAGAATATAATCACAGCGGAATGCAGATACAATTTTCAGCGATTTTATCATATCGTTGACTCACAGATTGTTCAAGCGATGATTCACAAAGACAACTATGGATTCAATAGTTTTGCCGCTACAAGAGTGGGAGAGATCCAGGAAGGAACTGAAGCCAATGATTGGTATTGGATTCCAAGCGGACACAACATAGCAGATTGGCTCACACGAGGAAAAAATCCACAAGACCTAAATAAAGATAGCATTTGGCAAAAGGGACCAGAATTCTTAGAGCGCCCGGAGGAAGAATGGCCTATCGACAAAACTGTCAAAGCAGAAACATTACCTGATATCATTATGCATACCACAAGTCATCAAACCAAAAACAACACAGACAATCTCGTAAAACGCATCAACATCGAACGCTTCTCAAGCTACACGAAATTATTGAAAGTAACAGCTCGCGTACTAGCCATGTACAAGAAAACGCCCAAAGTATCCTTCAAGAATATCGCAACTCCTTTGACGCCAGAAAATATACTGAAAGCCCAGATGTTTTGGATAAAGGAAGTACAGAGTCATATGGAAAACGACATAGAAAAGGGGAGATACAAGAGGTTATGCCCTCGAAAAAACGAAAATGGAATATTTGTCGTAGGACATCGAGTTGAGAATTGGGTAGAAATGAGCTACAACAAAAGTGAAATCATTCTACTATCGTATTCACATCCATTTTCCAAACTCTATGCAGAGTACATACACCAACAAGGACATCTTGGTATATCAGCGACCACAAGTAAGATTCGCGCCAGATTCTGGATCATCAAATTGCATCGATTAGTGAAAAGGATCAAGTCACAATGCATTATTTGCAAAAAACTCGATAAGAAAACTAACAATCAAATCATGGGACAACTCCCATCTGAACGATTAAAACCTGCTCCAGCATGGAATACTACAGCCATTGATTTATTTGGACCATTGAAGATAAGAGATGAGGTAAAGAAACGCACCTTTGGAAAAGGCTATGGTGTCATCTTCAATTGCCTGGCATCCAGGGCAGTCCACATCGATATAGCTCCGGACTATAGCACTGACAAGTTTCTGATGGTGCTAAGACGATTTGTGGCCCTGCGAGGGTACCCATCAAAGGTTTACTCAGATAACGGATCACAGCTTGTAGCTGCAAGCAATGAGCTCATAAATGTAACAAAAAACTGGAACAAGAAAGAACTTGAAGCCTTTGGAGTAATCGAGGGATTCGAATGGAAATTCACTCCAGCAGATGCACCCTGGCAGAATGGCATCTCAGAAGCATTAATCAAAACAGTAAAGCGAGCATTGAAAGTAGCAATCGGCGAAAGCGTTTTGACCTTCTCAGAATTGCAAACTGTTTGTTTCGAAACGGCAAATTTGGTTAACGAACGACCAATTGGACGACACCCAACCTCAGTGGAAGATGGAACGTATCTTTGTCCCAATGATTTACTACTCGGACGTTCAACATCTAGAATACCAGGAGGACCTTTCAATGAAAACGTCTCACTCAAGCAACGACACGAATTCGTTCAACTACCATAACACGTTTCTGGAAAAAATGGACCATCGACTACTTTCCAAGTTTGATCATAAGGCAAAAATGGCATACCTCACAGCGCAATGTAAAGGAAGGAGATATTGTCCTAATATCTGACAAGAACTTAGTTAGAGGACAATGGAAGTTTGGTAGAGTGACCAAAACATTCCCAAGTAAAGATGGAAAAGTTCGAAAAGTCGAATTGCAATATAAAAATCCTCGACAAGGCGAACCAGTCAAACAATATAAAGGACACGGATTTGTGACAGTGGACAGACCAATTCACAAATTGGTGGTACTTATTCCTATTGATGAAAACCCTTAAAAGGAACTCTTAATTGCTCAACTAAAATTACTAGTGTCGTACACTATTCTGTTAAACTAATGTACTTTATGTATTGAACCTGTATATGTTCCTTCGTGGGCGGAGTGTATTGCTGAAATAATTTCAATCAATGACGTAATAAGTTCGACAACAATTCTAATTAATGTTAATTAAGTGCGATTTCAAAGGAACACTAACCAGAAAGCGGTGAAGATTCTCGGACAGACCAAAGGGTAAATATCGTATGAATTTCTCTAAACTAACCTCAAATCAATGCATGTAATCCTTTATTCCTGTATTTTATCTATAGATTTCGAACACTCACAGTAACCACAGTTAATTTGCTACTTGTAACTTCAAATAAATAGTCAAGTAACGTTTGGAACCTTTGTAATGATCTTCACCAATACAGAAAATGCGACTACACAAAACGAGCAGTCTAGTGACGAAGAAGTGAATTTCGAGGAAAAGCAGTACCTTTTTGGGTACATGAGCTTATTCCTAGGCACAGGAACTCTGTTTAATGACATCGGAAACCAAATCTCAAGAACAGATTACCCGGATGGGTATAGTTTGTATGCGTTTTCCTTGAGTCCCGATCACTCATCTGGGCCCCATGTCTCAGCTATAAAACAAGGAAACCTTCGCATCACGTTCAGATTTGCCAAGGGACTGCCATCAACAGTGAGCTGCATCTTTTATGCGGAGTTCGATTCGTTGATTCAGATCGATGCAAGCAGGTCGATAACCTATAACTGGGGATCATGAACAGCCGTCAGATAGAAGCCGTACTTAGCCGAGACCGCTACACACGAGGTTGTTTTCAAGGAGTCTATGCGTCAGATAATTTACCCAAGAAAATCTCATCATTTCCTGCCGCTTTTGTTGCCAATAGCGACAAGATGGGAGAGCCTGGGTCCCACTGGCTAGCCTTTTACTTTTATCAAGATGACGAGGGAACAATCAAGGCCGAATTCTTTGACAGTTATGGCTTAAAACCTCAAGACTATTCTCAAGACTTTACCACGTTTCTACGAAAAACCGCAGGCAAATGGACATTTAATAAAAAGTGTTTACAGAGTTTAGATTCTAATGTTTGCGGACATTACTGTATATATTTTCTTGTAAATAGAGCCAGAAACAAGAACCTGAAATCCATCTTTAATCGTTTTAGTACCAATACTCGTAAAAATGATAGATATGACTATATTGTAATGAAATGTTTTGGTAATATAATTCTTTCTAGTCGTATGAAATATAACTTGTATGTACAAAGTTCTAAAGGAAAAGGAGTGTAATAAATCCATTTAACAACCCAATAACCGTGTCTATGTTTACTGAGTCAATGAATATACAACATGTTTTCTTTGTAAATGTTTATTTCTCAAGACATCACCATTTCTCATTTCTCAAGAAGTTTGACCTAACAAGTTTACAAGCTTCGCATAAATCACCGTAGAATGGCAATTGTCGCTCGCATACACAACATTTGTATTGTTTATATGGAGGAGACTGCGCTCCAAATGTGGTTATTTTATCCTGTAAGGTTTTGTAGATGGGTTCCTTGACACTGGTTGAGTCGTCTGGTTCGGGTAGTGCGGTGGTCTTCATTATTGCATTTTGTCGCTGTAGTTTTGGTCTTGGTTCATACTCCTCTTCATTAGCCTCTTGTTTAACACTTGACAAGTCCTCGGTTCTTGGATAACGTTTCTCGAAACTATCAAGATCTGGATTTTCAGGGTTTTTGGCGATCGTTTCCATTAGATCCTCAAGCTCGTTCATGATGTGCTTCAAATCGTAGAATTCATCCTCGCTCAAAGCCACCCCATGTTTCGTTGGGAATTTCTTGTTGGGAGGAACTTCAACATATTTCCTGATGTGTACTCTCATCTGTCCTTGAAAATGATTCACAGCAGCGTTGTATCCTCGAGATCCTAGCTTGTATGTGACTACCATCGTGCTTGAAAAAATAAAACGACCTTGTGCGTCTTTTAGAGTAAGAAGGAATAAAACTACCTTGTGCGTCTTGATCGAGAGTAGGAAGGAATAACGACCTAATGCTTCCTTCTCCTTTTAAAGGAAGGATCAAACGATCAGGCATGCCTGGGCAAGTCTTTGTTGGTTAATCCCTATTCAAACCGTTGACAAAAATTAGCATGCCGTGCTTCTTCGTTGCCAAAAATTAGTATGCGGTGCTTCTTCGTTGCCAAAAATTAGTATGCGGTGCTTCACGATGCTTCACGATGCTTCACTAACCCGGCTCCATTTACGCACCCTATACTACTCATCTTATCAAAAAATAGATTTTCCGGGGGTATTTTGCTAGACAAAATGGTTGGAAATTCCAGGGAAATTCTTTAGTGGACTTTTCAAGGGAGGTCCTAAACCCTCCTAGTGTGGTTAAAAAAAAAAAACTGATCTGAATTTAATATCAACAAGATGTATTTTATACAGTTAGGAATCTTTGTATCGTTCCAGAAAAAAAACATCCACCACCCCCCCCCCCCCCCTCCCCCCCCCCCCCCCCCCTTGCACGCACACACCGGCACACTCAGAATGGATTGGAGGGGTCTCAGGGGGGATGGTGAGTATGTTCTGGGACCACACATTAGTCATTTATGCTTAATTTATGTATATTTGTACATAAAATACGAAATTTCTAAATCAAATTCAGATTGTTATAAAACTATCACGTAACATTGAATAATGTGTGTTTGAATTGTAATAATATATGGATTAATGCATCAGGAGCTCCGCTTTTAGGCAGTGCCTAAATCTATATATTTCCTCTGGTGGTCCCCGAAGCATTTCAAACATGCGTTAACTTGCTTTAAGAGTTCAAGTTTCCCTTGCTTGCCAGCGATCGATAACTTCTGAAACTCCTTACAGGTTTCTGTTGTGTGCTTAACAGTTTCTCTACGGTGAGCGGGAAATGCACCCTTGAAGTACTTCTTGCCAGACTTGGGAGGGCCTGTGCTGTCACTTTGGTGGGCGTGGCCTTTGCCACGCCCTGTACCTTTACCAGTCTCCGATGGACTCTTTGGTTGCTGTTTTTCTGCCAATCGTGAAACAGTCTCCCTTTCCTTTTCCAAGAACTTCATAAAATGAGGGAAAGGGTGAACCTTCTCTTCCACCGACAATTCCTGATACTTTCTAATCCATTGTATTTTGGAGTGTGGAGATAATAACTCACTTACAAAGTCATCATCCCTCATGGTGAGGATGTCTACCCTCTTCAACTCCTCGAGTTGCACATACGCACATTCTACTTGATCCACTAGATGCACTAGTCCCTTGTAATCCTCATCCTTGACCGGTGTCAGCTTTGAGATATCATCGAGTGCTGCCTGTACACTGGCACTAGTCTCATCATAGTAAGCCTCAAGCTTTTTCCACATAATATTATAAGCTTCAGGCTTGGTGACATACACGGATTTGATTCTTTCTAAAGCTTCACCCTCAACAGATCTCTTTAATTCGCTCGCCAGTGCAGCTTGGTTAGTGTAGGCATTTTCCGCTAACTGCTTCCACACATTTCTAAACTCGGGCCAGTCCTTTCTTTGTCCGGAAAACGTAGGGAGCGATATCTTCTTTAACGGTATGTTAGAGTTCAAGGATGTACTTGTTCCTGAAGAGTAGTAAGCTGATGGGAAGATTTTTACCTGAATCGGTTAAACGTTTAACCGATCGAATTTTTCACAAAAATCGTGATTGGTCGAGAGAACAATGGTTGTCAAAACAAGCAACGTGATTGGTCGAGAGAACAATGGGAGTCGAAGGTCACGCAAAAAAGGATCACACAACGCAAAAAACGTGACAAATGGGAACATTTTTTACCTGAATCGGTTAAACGCATAATTAATGAGCATGATGGGACCATTTTTACCTGAATCGGTTAAACGCATAATCAACGGAATTTTTCACAAAAATTCAGGTAAAATGTTTACCCGACGGAATTTAATCAATGACTTGATTCAGGTAAAACGTTTACCCGACGGAATTTTTCACAAAAATCGCGATTGGTCGAGAGAACAATGGAGGTAAAAGGTCACGCAAAAGAGTAACGCAAAGGGATCACACAATCTTTTTTATTGTTTTTTAGAATTCTACAGTAGACATATGATCTTTAGTCCAGGGTGTATTATCGCTGCAGGCAATACCCCACGACTGTCCTCTGATTTCTATAATGTCTTTGATATCTAATAGTTTACGTAGTCGCAAGAGCTCATTTCTTCGTATTCCTTGGTCGCAGTTGTATTCATCACCTGTCTTTAGGGCGTTAAGCAATTTTACTCCCCGGCTTGGTTAATAGTGTTTTTAACTCGCCTCTGCAGAAGAAGAGTTCCAAATCCGGCTTGTCTTTGAAAGAGCAGCAAAGTTTGTAAGCCATCATGTTGGGTATGCATGTTTTCGAGTAGCCTTCTCGTTCGAGGTAATACTTGCAGGCGTGATGGTTAAAATTGAGGGTTATCACCTCTTCTTTCATGCGGTAAACCTTGCAAACACATTTTAGGTGCAGTAGTTTTAAGCTACTGGTTCCTGCCGGGAGAATGATCATGATGAACTGATGCGGTGTACTCGTTTTGTTGTTTCTTTTATGCTGTGGTATATAACTGAACACACGGGTAAATTGGTTGACCTTTTTTTTATTTCAGCAAATTACCTTAAGTTAAAATTACAGCTCGTGAGGTCGGTTATATAACTGAACACAGGGGTAAATTGGTTGACCTTTTTTTATTTCAGCAAATTACCTTAAGTTAAAGTTACATTTCTTATTTTTATAATTGGACAAAAGAAATATTCTTTAATACCGCTAAAACATAATTTCTTCTGTTTCTTGTGGTCCAGAAGAAATTGTTCACCTGAAAAAGTGATACAAGCATGGTTGATTATAATACATGCTTAAATCGATTTTGTAGTTTTTGAGATTAGTTAGTTGATTGATCGTGATATTTTGGTTAACGTTACAGTTAAAATAAAATAGTTTAACCGATTGTATAAATTTCACATGTAATCCATCGCAAAAATGTTGTTGGGCATATCTTTGGTTTTCATCTATAAAAAAGAAAAGCGAAATTGTGGTTAAGTAATACAATCGAATTCAACATAGTTTATTTTGTCGGGGTAGATATTTTGCATATCACCGTGAAGATAGAACGTTTCTATCCCTTTTAAAAAAATTCCGCGAATACGTGATCCCTTAAAATTGTCTCTTTTAAAGTTGTCTTTATAATCTGAAAAAAAAGGAAAAAAGTTTATTCTAGTAGCGAATTGTAACTCTCTTGTAAGTTGATTAAGTTACGATTCATTCGCGATTCAGTTTCCGTTTCAGCTGCTTGTGGTGTATATGTCTTGACACGAAACGGTAGTTAGCCTTTAACAGCCAAGTCAAGCACACCTCAATTGTAAGTTATAAAATGCTTTTAATAATCTTATTCGTTTTTTTATATGTTTACAAACGTTTGCCTGGGTAATAGCATTTCTTTTTCACTTCATCTAAAGAGTCGTTTTCATATTGTTTAAAGGGACCAAATTCTTCTAATATATCGTTGTAAATGGTCGAATCTCCAAAACGTGTGATGATAAAGTAGGAGAGATCGTCAATGAAAAACCATTTTCTTCCAACGTAAAATTTTTTGATGCATGTTTCGTCCATATCTAGGATAGAATATTTCGTGTTAATTGATAAAACCCGCACAATCTTGTATTAAAACCGCTTCTATAAATCCCAGGCGCGTTACACATACACTCCATATGTATATAAAATGAATAGTGCGGTCGACCAGTGTTATCAACCCATTCATTATAAATAATACAAGCTTCTTCTGTAAATTGTGATTGTTTGGATAAAATATCAATGTCAATACCTTCAAAGCGATGTTCTCTTTTATCGTTGTCTAAACAGGCAGCACAGAGGGGAAAACATTGGGCACAGTTCCAGCAAACGTACAATTTTGTTTGGCATTTTTGAATGTCACACCATGGCCCTTCGATGAGTAATCGCACGTTTCTGTGAATTTTATCCCACCCCATCTTGCGTTTTCGTTCTAGAAGGTTGTTTACGAGGGGAATGTGATAGGATTTCCAGACGATCAATTTAACATCCCAAGGCAGTTTTTGAAAGGGTAAAGCATCGACTGACGGTTTGACGATGCTCACCCTTATCCATTTTTCCTTTTTGGTCCACTTTTCGTCTAGCCATTTCCATCCGTTGCGTTTAACCCATTTGTAACTGCCTGAAGATTCTTCTAGCGAAAAATAGCTAAAGTCAAAAGTCCAGTTTCCATAGCTGTACAATGGCATGGCTGGTAAGTCTCAAGCATTTGAACTAACTGTGATGGTTTTATAGGTAAAAAAGAGTTGGTTAATCGCGGTTAAAAAGAACGGCATACACGTTCATTCAACGTTCAGGTTCACACACACATTGAAAAAAGAGTTACCTGTAAAAATGATCAAAAAGAGCAAAGCATTTGTTTTTAGGTAAAGTCACGCATACACGTTCGTTCTACATTCGTGTCGCACGCGTTGAAAAAATACAAACACAAGGCTGTATCGGGTTGCATGCTAAAACGAGGAGGGAGTCACGAACATCGAGTCATAACGACTTGATTATGCTATCTTGATTGGAATGTGAAGGTATAATGAATTATCAGCGACTTTCTATCCCCCACGCATACACACTGACACAAACATGCTTGTTGGGGTAGCTTAAACTAAATCTAACTCGATCAAAGTTTTGTCGTGCAATGTTCCACTGTTCAAAGTCTCTGGTGGTGGCCTGATGTAGACGTAACGCCATAAACAAACGTTTTGCATGTCGCCTCCCTAAAGGTTGATGTTTTTTAGCGGGTGAAGTCGTGGGAGAAGGTCTTGCACGCGAGCGTTGTAAATCATGTTCATAAATTGAGTGTCACAAAAAAACAAATTGATGTTGTGATTGAGACATGGTAATTTTATCGTCATCCACACAGCCGTTCCGTTGATCACGCACGATCGTATGGCCGGTTGATTTCTTGTAAAGCGCACATAAGGTGTTTGGTGAGTAGAGTTCCATTGTATTGGTGTCGTGTCGCAGTAACAGGGCATTGTGTACAGTCGTCTTGCATTGACGCTCACGGCCATGTGTAACCTTCGCGCCGTAGTCGCTTGATTGAAAGGCGACGACTTCGTCTATGGAATCGGCTCGTGTTAAAGTAAGGAAATTGCCAGTTTTTAGTAAAGATGAAGCGGTAGGTTAATCCATCATCGCTCAATGTTATAAATTCTGGAGGACAGTACTCGCCGATCATGCATCGTTTACTTGCATTTGTAGCCATCATTATTGACTGGCCATAGCGGTGAGGTTTTTTACGTTTACGTTCTGATCTGGGTCGATTGGTTAATGCTAGTTTTTGATGTCGTAGCGTGATCACAAAAGCGCATCTCCAGCGGAGGTAGTCGTAGGGGAACTCTTTACCTAAGCGATAGACTTTATCCTCTTGACGCACAAACTGTTGTTCGAGCAGGGTGCGTAACATGACATCGTGTTCCGCTCTTTTTAAAAACCCCGTCTTGCAAAACATGAACCCATTCGAGAGTTTGCGTAACGCGGTGTTACGATCGGGGTAACACCAAAATTCCACAATGCAAGCCCATCCTCGTTTAACGCAAGGGATTGCTGTGTCACAGATGCAGCGAAAGCGATCATTTTTAGACATGATTAGAAGTGACATGGTTGGTTGAAAAAGCGAGTTGCGCGCCTCTTTTTTATAGCCGTTTTTGTAACCTTTAATTTTGTTTTGTAACCGATGGGGTATAATTACAAGTTCGTAATTAGTAAAGCCATGAACGCGGCGCCGCCGCCACACCACTATGCCTTATGAGTGGCGCACGCGTTGTAATTTTCTCGAAAGCCTTGTGGTGTGTTATCGACTGTACGATTCTCGACATAGTATGGTGGGCCTTTGTGATGGGGATGAGTGCGAATGTGTCATTTCTAGAAGGATTCAGAATGAAGATCGTGTGGTGTGCTCGTATCATTCGTCGTCCCCCTCGCTTCGTTACGATGAGATGGCGTTATGGCAAGCGACTCGCAACGATCTAGGAACCGGTCGGTTAAACCGCCTAGCACACTTGGAGATTACCCAACAAGGGGTGATTAAATTTTTGGTGTATCAAAGACCTTGTCACCGCGAAGGATGGACTGTCAAAGACGCGTTTTATCTGTTTGGATTTTACCCCGAATACGCTAGTCATGTAGATTACCTGAATAATCTTTACCTCAAGATGCTTACTTCGTCTTGGCATTTAACTCAGTGTAACTTTAATTATAGTCAACTGTTAAATTATTTTTACCTGAGAACTCAACCCCCGATCAAACACACTAGAGCGGTGTGTCAGGCGTGCGTTAAAGTGTATGGCGAGGTGTTTGATTCGTGGCCAGTTCAGCACGATAGACGAGGGTGATGGTGTTCAACGAAATCAATCATTGTTTTTATGGTACTCCCCCTCAGTGTTTGCATGGGGTGGCCATGGCGTTTGAATCACGACAGGGGCATTGGGTGTATTGTGTGCAGTACGATGGTTTGTGTCATGTGTCGTCAACGTGGCGTTTTTCGGGGTTGGGTAAGTGGCTTAAGCGCCTGATCGTGCAGGTGACTCGACAGTGTAACCGTGTTGAGGATTTTTGCCCTAGCCGTGTGGTTAAGTTTCACGCCGTGTGTGTTTCCGCTCTCGAGGCGGTTGCGGTTCGCGATGCGGATTGTGTTGAATGGGATGGATCTCGTTGGATGGTTGTGGTTGAGCATTTATTACCTGCCGTGTTTTGGGTTCATAATGAAAAGGGTAAGCTGTTTCGTACGATCAACGGGGCTCGTTTTGAGCATTTCGTGAGGTGTTTTGAAGATCATCTTTGTCAAGTGGTGGGGCACGTGAGGAAGAATGGCGAGGTGTGTCAGGTAAATCACAAAAGAGATGTGCTTCTTCCTAAAGGGGTGGAAAAGGTTGTAACGGATGATGCGTTTTTAACTGCAGTTCTAGGTTTAAATTTACTGCCGCCGTCGGGGTTGTTTACCCACGAGGAGATATTGTGCTTGTTTATGTTTGCTTCGATACCTCATTTCAGAGATCACGTATCTGCCGAAATGGGTGAACAACACGACAAGGTGTGTTTTACGGCGTTTCGTGTGATGCAACCGCATGTTGAAAAAACGTGTTTTTCTCTGTTAAAACAATCGTTTGAAACAGTGCCACCCCTTTTGGAGCTTCGATCTCATGTGTGTTGGAAAGTGGCTAAGGAAATTGGCGAGGTTATAGAGAAAAGCGATCAATGTGAGGAGGTTTTCGCGGAAGCGCTGTTTATTCCTCGTAGTAAATTCTATCTCAATTTTGTAATTCGTGCCTATTGTAAAGATCACCATCATGCGTGTTGTTGTAGAGAAACGGCTTTATTTAATGTCAATTAACTGTGATAAGCACACCAATTAAAAAAGAAACAGGCTTCTTTAATGGCGCAGTGTGGTGTTTTACCGTCGATTAAAGGACGATGTTTTCCGCACGTGTTAGTTTCTTTGTTGAATGGCCATGGGTGATTGTACGCGTATTCGTTAAACTTATCGTCGTCGGGTTTAGGACATCCTAGCGTTTCGAGGTTGTAGTTTGGGATTCCGCATGCGTCGAGCACATCTTTTTCCACGTGACCTCCCTTGTAAGCCATCAGTGATTCTTTGCTGCAGTGGTTGTCGTAAATTTGCCTGATTTTGGCCTGCACTTGGGAAAGAGCGATGTGTCCACGAGGGCGGTCATCGACGCGAAATCCATGAATAAAGTTTTTCACATAGTTGCATGATTTTTTGTCCTTGTGACGAAGCGACGAATAGTGGAACGGATAACTGACGAAATAGCGGTGTAGTTTAGGTGAATAATTTGGCCAAGCTTCCACCGTGATGATTCCAATTTCTTTGGGATAAAAGCGGCGCTGGATGAAAAATCCTTCCATATCGAGAATCCCCCCAATCTGAACAGATCCTTGGTGATCAAAGCACGTCACCACCATGATGATGTTGAGCCTTTTTCTGTATAGCCGATTCTGCGAGCACGTTAAAAAGTTTCGCGAATTTATCCTTTCTCGGGTAAAAAGCAATCGGTTTTACCCGATTCGAGAAGGGGCAACGTACGAGATGTGTGAAGATGGGGATGATAACGCCTTTCACATAGCCTTTGTCGGAGGCGTGTTTCTTCGGTTTTGTGATGAAATCGAAAAGAAAGAATTGAAACAGCTCAAAGACCGCACCGACGATGCATCGTTTCTTCTCGAGTGTTGTATTGCTCATGGTGCCATTACCCAGCGGTTTGTGGATTTCGAAGACCAGCAGAAACAAGCAAGCAAATTTTCAAATTTTCGTGAGTGGAGTGACGATTGGGAGGAGTTACACACGTTGCTCGTTTACCTGTTGAGGCATTATCCAACGGTTTGACAAAAAAAATATATATAACATTTAGGCATCGCAACGAAACATCATCATCATCATGTCATTGTCTAGTATAGCGCTTAAAGCGGCTTTGTTGACGGCGTTGGCGTTTTTTATCCCCTTTTCTGCTGGATTTACCTTGGGTGCTCTAATGGTATCGCGTAAAGCGGATAGCGATGATGATGGAAAAAAATCTCGCAAGGACGGTGTCGAACAAAGTGACTAGATCGTTGATCGCTTATTGGAGCCAAGTGTTTACGTATCATGTGTTTCATCAACCTCCATTTGTGGAGGTGTGCCGGCCGCGTGCGAGGGAGAATCACAACGTGTGGTGGCCTGACAGCGAGGATTGTGGTTTTGGTTTAACCGATGCTCGATTTCAGATGGACTTTGCTGACTTGTGGTGTGCCGAAGATTTCAACTCGAACTCGTCTCGCATCTTGTGGCTTTTGTGTGACGAAATGAATAAACATTGCAAAACTGTAGGTGATGTGGATTACGTGTTAGACGTTCAATGGGTGCTGTATAAAATGCTTCGATTTCTCAACACGGCATGGGCTGCGGAGTACACGATCCCCGCCGGCCCTCCTGAAACATTTTATTCAAAATCGCATTGCGGATGTAGTGAGTTGAAAGACGATTTTTACGAGTGTATGACTACGGTTTGCGACCTGGTGCTGGCTGATGGGGCGTGGGTGGGTCAATGGCGTGATTATTTTTGGAAGGGGAAGGGGTTTGGGTCGAAATTACCCGAAACGAACCCTTTTGAAAAATGTTTAATAAAACTGGAGCGTTGCGATATTTATTGTGTCGATCGTGAAGCGTTGCTCATCCATTCAAAAGAGAAGTTGCAGCAGCAGATCCAAGTGGTTTTGAAGGAGTCGGCCAGCGAATTAGATAATGAATTCGATTGAAGAATCAGCGGAAGAAGTTCGTGCCTTAGCGTCCGTTTTGGTAGAGCATCCTCACTTGATTCAGTTGGTCCTCCGTTTGTGGGATAAAGCGCGTCAACTTGAACACCATCCATGGACGGAGTTGGCGTGTTGCCGTCAAGCCTTGATGGGGCTGTGTGACTTGTTTTTAGATTATGCTTTACCCAGGCAGTTACCGTTGACTCATTTTTTGATGTCGGAAATGCTTATGTTATTACGGTTGTTAGAGGGGATTGTTAAAAAAACTCCAAACCTAGTGAACGCCGCTTTGCACCAAAAAATGTCCGACGTGTGTCAAAAGGCTTATTTTTGCATGAATGGTATGCATGGACAAGATGAGTTTAGCATGTCGTTTGTAACCGAGGTAAAAACGATGTTGGAAACCGAGGTGATCGTGTCTCCGTTGTTGAAATTGGGCGGTTATTTAAAAGCAGCTTTAACCCAACTTCCTAGTGAAAATCAGTGTAAAGAATATTGTGTTCAACAAAATTTATTAGCAGATTATAGCGGATCGCTGATGAAGCGCATTGAGCAAATGGCTTGTGAATTGCAGTGGCAGTGTTTGCAGATGTTACAATAAAAAATAATCCACAGTTAGTTAAACAGTCTTTTCAAATGTTTTTGAACGTAGGGTTGTTTCGTCACCCCTTTTAACCCCAAGCTTCCTAGCGTTCGAAATCCGACAGCAAAAGAGGGGGCCACGTTCACAAGCCCCGACAATACCTCTCCTATGGTGTTGGTGATTTTGGACGCTTTGAATACCGGACGCTTTATGGACGCGTGACTGATTTGAGGTACCGAACTTGCGGCACCCGTTCGACGGCGGCGGCGTGGACCCACGGCAATACCTCCACGCTGCTTCCTGCGCCGGCGTTTCATCGTGTGTGTGTGCTTATAAAAAGGGGTAGGGTGGATTGAGCGCGCTTTTATAGACTGGTGCGCGTTCGTCATGGAGCACATAAAGCGACATATTGCTCAATTGGAGCACATGATTGATTATGAACACGGAAAAATGGCTTTGCCCTCGGCCGATTTTGTAACACTGACCGCTGAGATGATGCAGGTAATCGCTAAGCTCAAACAACGTACTGGGTTAACCGAGGATGACTTTCGTCGGCTCGTATTTCGTGATGTCGTTCAACAAGAGGGTGAATCAGAGGAGGAAGAAGAAGAGCAAGAGGTACAGGGAGAAGAAGAAGAAGAAGAAGAAGAAGATTCACCCTCTCGGGGTCGTGAAGTACACATGAGCTTTACCTTTAACTGATTCTAAGGAAAAAAAAACTATAAAGACAAACGAACTCAGTGTGACTCAGAAGCTAAAAGGAAAAAAATGGCCTTGAGCAACACGTCGTGTAGCGTATGCGATCAAACGCCTCACGGATTTGATTTTTCCGTGGAAGACAAGGCACACTTTTTTAACGTGTTAAATCACATTTTGTTTGGAATGGCCAACAGCCGGGTGTTACCCACACAAACCCTAATCAAGGGTTTAGAACAGTGGGTGTTTGGTAATCCCGAAGGTCGTGCTGCGGCGAGAGCCACGTACACTCGTGTGATGATCAACCTGCACGAGGAATTGCGGCGACGCGAGCAGATGCAATTGTGTGTTTCTTGCTACGTAAAAGAGAAAAAAGAAAAGGTTATCAAGCGCGAAGGTGGTGGCGCCTCTTTAGAAGATGTGGTGCGTCAAACGTACGCGAATTTAGGTCACGAACCACCACCGAAAAAGAAAAAGAAAAAACAGCGTGTTACCATAAAACCCGTCGTCCCGATCGAAGTGGTGCCTAATTCTCCTGCACCATCACCAGACCAACAAGAACAAGAACATGGCTGATTGCGGTGATCGTACCGACGAACTTGTTTTTCGCCGTATTGCGGATATGGAAAAAGTGGTGCCAGGGAATTATTTAGAACATGTTCGTTTTTATTTTTTTCATAAAAAAAACGCACATTTTGTTCCGTTGTGGAAGAACGTGCTCAAGAAATGGGGCGCTAGCGACAAGGCTGTTCGTTGGGCTGTTTCAAGAGTAGATGATTGCTTCACGTTTACGTTTTTTAATCAAACTCTACCCTTATCTCAAGTGCTGCGCAGCGTGTTGTTTATTATGGAGTCGTTGCAGTCGCAACCGCCAAGCCGAGATATCGACGAAACGTTTAGCGATCAAGAACTCGCCGAAATTTGGAGTTCTTTTAGCAGCCTACAAAAGCCCAATGTTCATTTGATTCTCGCTGTTTTGGGACAGCTTCTCAACGACGCCGTCTGCAGACGTTTACTGGGTGTGCAATTGCAACACGTAGCTTCTGAGAATCGAGCACGACTTGGGCTGGGCGATGTCGTCGACGGAAAAAAATAAAGTGCATCCTTTTTTTTACAAGTTGGCCGACATCGTTAAACAACAGCAAGGGCGAATTGCTATGCCACCGCGATATGATGGCGATCAATCTCCCACGCACGATTGTATTTTGGACTTTTTACACACGTTGTTGGAACAGCACCCACAAGATCTTACCGAATTTATGATTCAGCGGTATTTGGAACGTCAGTTGGCCTTTGCGCGATGTCATCGTTTTGCTTGGGAAGAAAATTACGTGTCGTATGCCGCCAGCACACCCTCTGCAGGACTCGTCACCTTTTGAAACAATATAAATAGCAGATATAGACGCGCCATCACAATGGCATCACAATGACATCACAACAACAACATGGAGGAAGGCGGAGGCGGCGGCGGCGTCGGCGTGGACAACGAGGTCGCGGTGGTCTTATAAAAAGCCCGGTGACTCGTAGCATAATTAAAAGCGCAGGAACTGCTTTATTTAGACGTGCCAAAAGAGCGTTGGTGAAGCGTGGCATCGTCGCGAAAAATGCCTGAACAAATAACAGTGACACGAGACTGCTTGATGGAGGCGTTACGTTTAATTTTAAAATTTGCCACTGAAATGAGTGTTAGAATGTGTAGACGACGAAGACGAGTTGTTAAAGAAATGTAATAAAAAAAGAGTTTTCCTAAAACCGTGTCTTTGTTATAAAAAGCGCGCTCGAGACCGGCACACACAGAGATAGGCACAATGGCAGAGTGTGCGACGCTCACCGATAAAGCCGAAAAAGCGGTAGATTATCATCATGCGCAAAAAGTGGTTGCTCTTCTTCGACAATGCTTGCCCCTGCTCGATGCGGTCGACACGAAGGACAACAATCTAATGAGCGTGGTGCTTAAATTTCGCGAAGAGGCAGCCCTGATCGTGGAAGAGAGAGAAACGGATGAAGGGGGGTGCTCGTGTTTTGGTGGATTGTGCATCACGTTCTTGTACTGGGACACGTTATACGATAGTCTTGAACGCTTGTACCACGAACGTGATGCCCTTCGTCAAGAATGGCCAGAGTTAACCGTTCTGCTGGATAAACTGAACAGTCAGTTACACTTGTGGATTCACAGCACAAGTTTTTTCTTCGGTTACGTGAGGAGACGAAGTTTAGAAGAGTACGGTCGTTACCTTCTGAATGGCCAACAGGGTAATCTCCCTCTATTACCTGACGGAGCAGGTACAATGGCAAAATGCAAGCGAGACTACGCAATAATGATGCGTAGCTCGTCGGGTATATAAATTGAACCGGTTACCTCGTTTAAATCACAGCCCCTAGAAATGATGATGTGCGACGTACCTGCCGTAACGGCTACTAGCCCTCCTCCTCTCAACGAGGAATCGAAAAAACGAAAATGTCCTGTGGCCACCAAGGACTTGTCCAAAATGCTGCCGCCGCCGCTCGACGACGAAGAACCCAACAAAAAGAAAAAGAAAAAGAAACCTAAACCTAAACCACCGGAGACGACGACGACTGTTGTGATGGAGGAAAAAAAAGATCCCTTGTGGGAATTTTTGCTAAACGACCAGGCGCCACCGACGGAATTTCTGTTAAACGGTCAAGGCGGCATGGCTGCGGCGCCGCCACCACCACCACCACCACCACCACAGATCACGGGGTTTCACCCGTTTGAGGCGCTATTTCAAGAAACAGAAGAAGGTGGTCATCCACCGATCGCGATGCTCATGTCGGATTTTGCACACGTGCATCACAATTATCTCGACTGTCTGATTCGGCTCAAAGCGTTTGCTAGCAACGAGATGTTGCCGAGCCTCAACAAGGTGATCGACATGCTCACGTCACCCGTGCAAGACAAGTTTGGCTACACCGAGAACGTTGGTCCGCTGTTCAAGGAACTGCACAAAAACACCAAGACTTTTCATGCGAAAAGCAACAAGCCTTTGCAAGAGGCTTGCGATCTGATCGCCTCGATGCGCTATGCATCTCGTAAGAAAAAAATGTAAAAAAGAGTGTGATAATAAAAAAATTTTATTACATTTTAAATTTTAAAAATGACATGCGTATTTATTTATTTTTAAAAGCAACGCGTGACCAACGAGTCAGTCCTCCTTTCCCATCTTGTTTCTTGTGCGTTTTGCTGCGCGTCACGGCAGGAGTCCTTGTCAAGGCCGTGTCAATCTTTTTCAACATGGCCAACGATTTTTTGGCTGCTTTTTCGTGCGAGGTAGAAGGGGTTGATGACCTTGTATACGCCTTGGCCAATTGTCTTTGCACTTCGGAGGTTAATTTGGAGGAAGACGGGGTAGCCAGCAATTTGCGTTTGGGTGTGGTGCCGGGTAGAGCGGACGGTGGCGTGGGGGCCGACGACAAACCCAACGCCGACGACGACGTCCGATCTGCCAAACGGCTACTACCATTCGCCGCCGCCGTGGTGTCCCCGGCCAACGTTTGCGCTTTGCGATAGTCGCGCGCTTGTTGCAGCAATAACGCATAATTGGCAATGGCTTTGGACGTTAATTTAGCCAGAATGTCGGGCGTCCATTGATGCTTGCTGCCCAACGTGTGATTGACCCATTTGGCTTTTTCCAACAACGGTTCCGTAAAAGGGCTTTGATTTTCCACCGTTTGAATTTGCTTCAATTGATTAATGCGCTGCACGTTTAACGGATTCATGCCTCCTTCTTGTTGTTCTTCCTGCGGAGGAGGAGCAGCAGCAGCAGCAGCAGAGGGTGCACGTTCCACGGGAATCAAATACGCCAGTTTATTATATTTCATGCTCACCCTCCTCCGACGAGTCCTTTTTATATTCCTTTTCTTCTTCTTCTTGTTGTTGTTCGGGCAATTCCACCACTAAGTGTTCTTCTTTTTGTTGTTCCGGACTCAGCAGATTTTTTTTTCTGGGGGGTTTGCTAGCGGCGCTGCGGTTTTTTCGTGGGACGTGATGGCGTAGCGTTGCTTTGACTATGTCGCTAATCACCTCGTGAAAGCGCGGATCGCGTGATCGTAACGCTTTGTGACGATTGGCTCGTAACGTGCGCTTACTTATAATCGTTTTCAGCCGCTTTTTAAAAGGCATCAATTTGTTCTTCACCTCCTCGTCCAACGGGGTGTTCTGATAAATGGCATTGTGAATCGTTTCGCTCAACGCATCCACTTCGCGTTTTCCTAATTGATTCACCACGTTGGGCACCAACGCTTTTTCTTGAAGCGCTTGGAAAAGCAATTTGTTGCGAAACAATCGAGACCCCATCTCTTTATCGACGACGACGACGACGCTTCTTCTTCTTGAATCGTGTGGCGCGTTCGTTAAATCGGTTCATCATTAAATAGGGTTGACCCGCCAACGTGACCACGTTGCCAATTTGACCGCCGTGAAACAGCGCATCGCCGCGCCCTTTCAATTTGTCCTCGTACCCATCGTAACGAATAAACGCCGGTCCATAGGGTTTTCTCGCCGAAGCCGCCTTTTTTGTAAACGACACGGGCAATTGCTTGCCCGGCCTGCCTCGTCGACGTATCATTTTTTCTTTTTTTTAACACACGCACTCTCTCTCTCTTTATTTATACTCTCCTCCAACGAAGTCGTGGCGGCGGCGTTAACGGCCCGTGCGTTAACGGCAGCTTGACGAGAGCGCGGCGAGGGTTAAAACCACCACCACCAACGTAAATCAAGCCCGGACGCTTAAAACCAAACCCACCACCACTCCCCATCATTTGCATGGTCACGTACGGCATCGTCAAATGGCGCGCTACTTTACGCAATCGACGCTGTTTCAAACGACGACGCTTTTTCATCACGACGACGGCGATCCACTCGGCGATTCAGGAATTCTCCTTCGTGCACGCACCCTCCTTATATTGGGCCCACCGCGACGACGCGTTCGACGCGCCGTTGCAGGCCGGGGGCGCCGCGGCTCCGCCGCGGCGTTTGCCTCGCTCGCGGGCGTGGACGAACTGAACGACTCGCGTTGCACGACCGGCCGTTGGCCCTTGCGCACCGTCGTCGTGGTTTTGGTCAGGGTGGTGGTTTGGTGGTCGCCGTCGTTCAACGGCGTTCGCAACGTGGACGTGTCGTAGGCGCCGTGCTGTTCGGCAAACTGACGCGCAAATTCCGCGTAGTCGTCCGGCGGCGGTTGATCGTTTTGTTGTTGCTGCGGCTGGTTTTGTTGCTGCGGTCCTGTTGCTGCGGGTGGTGCTGCTGCGTCGACGCGAGACGTGCCCACGAATCCCGAACGACTGACGGGTGGTAACGCCACGGCCGACGGTTGGACGGGCGAGATGGTGTCGACGTGCTGTTGCGTTAACGTCGATGATGGACCTGCTGCTGGTGGTGGTGGTAAAGACGACATTTGTTGTTGGGGATCCGTGACGTTCAAAAACAGACCAGGATTTTCGTCCACCACTTCTCGAACCGCTTGCAACACCGCCGCCGTGCTCGCCAACGACGTGGCAGCCTCGTCGTCGTCGCCGCCAAGCACTTGTTGATCGAGAGGGTTGATCGCGGCGGGTTGGGAGTCAAGCTGACTCGCCAGCTCGCGCAGCTCCGCCAAGGCACGCGTGATGTTGCGGCTGCTGCTGCTGCTGCTGTCGCTCATGGCGCTTATGCTTTGCTCAGGTAAATGGTTTGCCACTGACGCGTGCTCGGCAAAATGTTCGATCGCTGTCTCAACTCGGGCGCCGAATGCGGCGAAAAATCCAACATGAACAATCGCTCGGGGTCTTGAGATGTGGCGTGGGCAAACGCTTCGTGCGCTGCTTTGGTTTGCCCGGGAAACGCTTGACTAAATAGGATGTCGGGCTGACGTTGGTCGCGCGGGTTGTTGAACAAAAAATAGTAATGCGTGTTGATGCTGTTCGTCCGCGACTTCGGTCCGCCGTAAAACAGGTTTTGAGTGATCACCACCACCGTGATGTTCAGGTGGTGACTGCCTTTGGTGAACATTTTTTCCACCTCCGAGTTCGAACTCACCTCCGACATGAGATCGTCAAACACCACCATCACCTGCTTTTTTTTTTGCTTTGGGCCGCCAAAGCCGCCCGATTGTTGCTCATGCTCTTTTTTTCGTCGTCGTCGTCGTCTGCTTCGTCGTCGTCCGATTGTTGCATGCGCGTCGTCTCGATGCCTTCGATCATTTTCACAGCGTTACAGCGACGCTGCAAGTCGCTGTACTTGTCTTGCCATTGCGAATAATGAAAATCAATTTCGTCGATAGGCTTTTCAAACAAATCTTGACGTTCCAAAATCATTTTAATCACAAATTCGGTTTTGCCGCACCCCGTCGGTCCCACCACCATAATGGTGCAAGGGTTTTTCAGACGAGGTGCGTAGGTGTTTTTTTTCATCATCATGGACATGATGTTTTACAACGATTGGTTTGGCACACCTTTCGCATTTCGGCAGGCGTTTCCACAAACTCGCCAAATGCCGTGCACGTCAAACGACAAACTTTTATATCGTTTTGAGCCCGCCGTTTGGCGTCGAACAAGCGCACAAACTCCCGCATGGTGCGTCCTCGACACCGAAAATACAAAAACATGAGACAATAATGACCACACACGTACGTGGTCTCTTGCTGAAGTTGGTTTCCGTTCGTTTCTACGCTAGGACTCTTTAACGTCTTTTGTATGTAGTACAACCAATGAGGATGATAGTCTTCCGGTCTGCCGCCATAACTGTCAAAAAATTCGACCGGTCCTCGAGCAGGACGCCACAGGGCCACCCAATGCGTCCCTGGTTGACCGTGCGGATCCGTGTTTACAATCAAGCCTTGATTGCGCCGTCGCTTTAATAACCCCGGTAAGCGATCTGCCGCCACTACGCCACGCACGTGACCACGCGTGATGGGGTTGCGATGCAACAACGACTGAAGAAGCACGTTACTCGTACCCCCTGGTGATGATGTCATTATTACAGCTCTTCGTCACGCACCAAACGATTACAATCCATTTTAATAGTTTTGGCCGTCTCCCACAAAATCACCACGTAGTGATTGGCCACCAAATTCGCCGATAAGCGCAACTTCAAATCCACCTTGCCTTGCTGGTCCAGGGTCAGGTACTCGTCTTTACCACCACCCCCGTTGTTGGGCATAAAGTCCCAACAAATGACCCCGTAGCCGTTGTTAAACTCGTTCAGGCTGATCGGCGGCGGGGGTGCAAATTCGTGACGTCCTCGAGCCATGGACGTGATCGACACCTCGTACAATTCGGCATAATCATCGGCGTTGAGAAACGTCACCTTGGGTCTCGGAAAAGCCCCATTATCCACCAACACCTCAAACTCGGTCAAATTGGGCGGGATCACCATCTTCCACATGTTGCTAGCAAAGCGCCCTGTAAACCCGGTTTGCTCGATGAAGCACACGTACATGCGTCGCGGCATCTTCCCAGTGAACAAATCGCCAAAAAAGAACTCCGATTGCTGCGCCTGCATGACCCGCGTCTGCACTTCCGTGTCAATGTAGGGAAACTGGGCCTTCATGCCTTTTTTCCACACCATCTCTTCAAACGCGATCTTGAAGTCGTCCTCGAGTTTCACCGCCTCCACCTCGACCTTCACGTCGAGCACTTTCAGCTTGTACAGAGCCCCCACCGCCTCACTGTTGGCCATCAGGTAATATTTGGGCTCGTTCATGTACATTTCAATTTCGATCGACGTGCCATCGGGTAGAAAATTGTGCGCCGAATTTCTCAAGTTGATGAATGGGTAATGGCAAAGCCGCACTTTTGACCCATTACGAAATTTCTTTTGCCTGTACCAAAACCCCGAATTGTCCGCAGCCGCCGGTGCAGCTTCGTCCAGAGTGGTGGTGTCGTGCTTGTCGATGTCGTCTTGAAGCCAACACTCGGTCGTCCCCTTGAGGTACTTTTTCTGCCATCGGTCAAACCCCAACAAGGCGCGAAGGTACGCCTTGTAAGGGTACAAGCTGTTCTGATCCTCCAATTCTTCCCCGTTGATTTTGAACGACAAGTTTCGAATCATGGCCGCAATGGGGAAATTAAGGGGGGCAACTCTTATGGTGTTGTCGTCAGGAAGACTCGTGTTGTCGTCGGCCTTGACCAATTTAAGTTCAAAAATAAAACGGAAACTACTCATGTTAAACCAACTCGAATTGGGCATGATGCGCCACGTCATCGGATTGTCCGAACTCCCTTCGATTCTTCGAAAACTCAACAACCCATGGTGCTTGAACGTTTTCATTAAGGGTGGGGTGTTGAACATGTCCACCACCCGCTGATCTTCCACCACTTGCTCGCCTTCCACGTTAAATTTGGCCTTTTTGCTAGGAGGCTCTTCTACCACCTCGATATTTTCCTCCTCTCCGGCTTTAGGATCGACCCCCATGTTGTTTCTCAATCAAAGACCGTGGTCGCGTGAACTACGGGTTTTTTCTTCTTCTTTTTATTTTTCTTCTTACTACTACTACTACTACTAGAGGGTTGTTTTTTTGCTTTTTTAGGCTTTGACGCCGCTGTTTGTGCTGGTGGGGCTTTGCGTTTTTTCCCCGTTAACGCCTGATTGACCTTTTTTTGCAAGCTGATGGCGTTATTAGCCACCTCCTTTCTCACCGCTCCTTTTATACTGTCTCCCTTGAGCACTCGTTGCGTGACACCTAACCCGGCCGCCGCAGCTGACCCTGCTGCTGCTTTACCCAACGTCACGGCCGCTTTTTTGGCCATTCGAGACGCCACCAACTTTCCCACCCCTCGAACCAAACTCATGCCAAGTTTAGGGAGAAGCGCCCCTATAATGCCTCCGTGTTGTATCGTGGACGGCTCCGAGTAAATCGGATGGGGCATGGGGGGCCGTGGCACCTTGTATACCTCCATACCACCACCACCAAGCTGAAACGTACTAATCATCTCACAGTCCGGTCACGCGTAGTTTGGGGCGAATGTGCAACACCGCCGACGTCGTTTCGTTGGGGTTAAAGTTTAACGACTCCCCCCTTTGATTGGTTATTTTCAAATGAACTTCCGTAATACTCGTCGTCCGTGTTTTATAGTATTGCACACGGGGTAGCTGGTGCGTCGTTTCGTAATGGTACGCACGCTGGGTAAGGGGGAACACCCCTGCCAAAGGCAACGTCCGATTGTTCACCACCGATTCTTCGACCAGGTTGAACAGGTACACCAGCATTTGATCCCCCATCAGCGAAAACATGTAATCGAAATGATCCTGCCAAGGCAATTGGCTGGAAATGGTCGTGTACGTGCTTAACCCGTAGGGTAAAAACACGCGCGACGAATACGACTCCAGCTGGCCGCCCGCCACGGCTCGACGATACGCTTCCAACGAGCTCTCCATCGCAGGGGCGTACGGTTGCGGGTTCAACGCAAAATAACGCTGCTTGGTCAACTCGTCCTCGCTGCGGTACGGATTTTTTAGATGCAGGCCATCCGCGGTGGCTGGGAATTTGCTGGGGAGCGTGGGGTGCTTCTTGATGTCGCCGTTCGCAATTTCGAGCATCATGGGGCAGGCCATCAATTGCGCCAAGGGGAACCCAAACACGGAATTCATCAGCGTTTCGCTGCCAAACACCCATCGCACCCCCGTCGTCTCCATCTTGAGCGGCGACGTTTTGCTCCACGAAAACTTGACAAACCCTCGAAATGTGTTCGGATCCATGTCCGCCGCCGCGGTCAACGTTTCGGCTCCAGTGCGACCATAGGTATCGACTACAGCGTGACCAATTTGGGAGCCCACGCGCCACCCCAACAATCGAAGCACGCTTTTCGAGTTCACATCAATGACCAATTTCGAAGGAAACGAAGCACTGACAAACGCGCAACGACGAGGCGACACTGGACGCATCTCCAAGGCAAGCGTCTCGTAAAGCCAGGTAGCAATGTCGTTAGGCATGTAATGCCCCACAGGCATCCAGGCTTCCAGCCACGTGGCGTTGGTAGGGTCACGCTTGAACCGCAACCCATTGTTCGACGCGTTCACGTTGGGCAATTCGGGATTGAATTTCTCCGTCAGCTCGAACAACAACGCCTCCATCGAATCGTAATGAATGTGATTCAAGCGCCCCAACGTCACCAACTTTGCCCGTTGAGAAGGTGCCGCAAACGCCAAATACGTCGAATTGTGGGTAAAATCGTATTCGACATACGGTCGCTCGGACCACGACGCGTCTCCTTGTCGCGTCAACGCCACGCCATTCACGTCCACCGGCTGCTGTTCCCACACGCCAAACGCCAATTGTGCGGGGAGCAAAGCCGCCACCTTTTTCATCGAAGGGGTGGTCAACAATTCCAATCCCACCTCGTAGTCGATGCTGCGGGGTAACGTCAACGGCACGTTGAGACGAAAACGAAACTCGCCCGGCGTGTTGTGGGCAAACTCCTTCACCCCATCCTTGTTGGTGCAAATGAGCCGCTGATCCATGCTCGTCAACTCCACGCAGGCAAAATTCAGTTCCACTACCGTATCATTGCCTGCAAAACGCGGTGTTTTTCCTCGAGGATCGCGAATCCAAATGCTAATCGTCTCGATGACATCCAAACACAACCTTTTATACAATAGTGTTTCTGGAGAATAATGATGAGGCACACGCACCTCTCCTCCTTGTTCTTGTTGCATCAACGGAAGTCTCGCCAACAGCCTTTTTTGCTCACCCCCCGACCACTCCGTGTCCACCACATCCGTAAACACGTCCAGATAAGGCTCTTGCTGAAATTGCCTCAACTTTTCGTGAACCAACGCCTCCATCTCCACATTTTCGCCGCCATATTTTTTTCCGCTCGTCGCCAACATAGCCGCCACAACCATGTTGTCAGGCAAAGGCTCTTTTACCCCGTTCTCTATCAACAACCGATCTTTCCAATACTGCGTCAAAGGCACCTGCAACTCTTCTTCTTCGCTAGACAACTTTTGCAGCCCCAACGCTTTGGCCAACGGCTTCGATAGTCCGACAAAATTGTCAATGTCAGGATCGTCGTACGACCATTCGGGAGCATGCAACGTCACGCGACGTCGCGCCGCATTCCACGTAAACAAAGGCTGCGCCCGCGGCCTCTTTCCCCACTGTTTCGTGTTCTCATTCAAATAAGCAAGCAATTGGGGTATGGTGTCAAAATGATGCTTATCGAACACAAAAATGCGCTCGATGTGATAACGATGTAATATTGATGAAATCATTGCTGGCCTACCACCAACCGCTTCACGTCGCACAATGGCCATAAAAAAGGACTCGCTCAACACGTGCGTCGTATACCCCTCAGCACCAATAATACCAGGGATACTGATAAACTTCAATGCCACCGCCGTGGAGAGACGGCGATTCATTTCCAACGGCCTGCTAAAGGGGATGGTAAAGTCGGCAGACGTGTTCGTGGGCGTGTACGTGGGTCCACCGCCATTACTCAACAACACCATCACGCGCTCATCGTTTCGACTTTTCAAACTCAACGACATCTTTGCGTTTCACCCAACTGTTGCTCGACGACGGATAACCTTTCCAATGGATTAACAACTCCTGTTGAGGACCCTCTTTTCCACGCGTGTCCAACACTTCTTCCACGCGATACAACGTATTGTCATCCACCACCACCTTTTGCAATTCTTGGTCATACATTGTACCTTTTATAATCACGCCCTGCTCATCTTCCACCTTGTACGTGACAGGCGTGGAATCAATCACGCGCGCCACGCGAAACACCTCTTCCGTCCACTGCGGTGCATACCCTTTTTTAAACACTTTAGACACGTGCGACAACCGCACCGCATCCCCCACCGAAAACTTGGCCTTCTTAGGTTCTCCAACGGAACCAAACAAACGCTCATACACCTGCTCCTGATTATCCCACGTCACTTCAGAAGGAGCCATGCCAATGCTCGAATGATACGCTGCGTTGTACCCCTCCACCAAATCCGGCAACACGTCCACCCACTTTAACGTCTGATTTTCAAACAAATAGCGCTGCAAACGCAACCGCAACGTTTTGTTAAAGCGCTCGACCACCTGAGCTTTGGTTTCTCGATTTTGCGAATGAAAATGAATCACGTCTCGAGACTTGAGCACTTGATTGACGTCTTTATTGTAAAACTCCTTACCCTCGTCCGTTTGAAGCTTCACCGGAACCGTGTCTTTAAACAACGTTTCCATAGCGGCAGCTACCTCTTTACCCCCTTATTTTTCAAAGGAAGTGCCATCCCTTTTTTTGAAAACACGTCAATCCCCGTTAGAAGGAAACGATACCCGTGATTTTCTTCTTTCAATTTTTGCATATCCATAAGATCCATTTGCCACAATTCATCCAACCCGTGCACTTGAATTTTACGCCGAGGAAACTTGCGCCTCGGTTGCTCGTGCAGGGTGAACGTCAAATTCGAACGGGTAAAATCACGCACCAACTCTTCGGGGATTTTTTTTCGCTTTAGCATAACGCAACAAACTGGCCAACCCCGAAAACGCCACGGGGCTTTTGGGGTTCGTGTACGCTGCGCGCAACTCAGCAATACGTCGTTGTTTTAAACTCCGTGCTGACGTCTGCGGGCTCAGCCTGCGTCGACGGCGGCGAGCCATTATTTCTCGTATTACGGTTTGAACACGTCTTGATTTAATTCCGGAGCTAATGTTTAAATCCGGACTGACGAAAATATCCACACCGAAACGTTTTTTAGGATAAATCTACAGCTAGCTGGAGATGCAGGTTATTTCTCCAAAAAAAATGGAGAACAGAATATCAACATGTCAGAATTTCCATAAAATATGGAGAAGTGCTTTTTAAATCAAGATGGTTGAAGGAGGCGATCAAAATTCCAAATAAACTGGAGAACGATCGAGTACGGCGTCGGATATCGGATACACGTGAATCTATATTGTCTCAACAATCAGTCGAACAACTTTCATTACTGTGTAAAAATGCTTGCTGTGTTACAAGGATCGGTACAAAACAAAAACGCACAGAATTCTCTCTGCCAGTCATGTAGACGCTTCATTTCTTCTTCGCTTCAATTTTTATGATTTGAAATCGAGAATTCATAAATCGCTTAGAGAAATTGCAGCCACGGTGAAAGCCGATTGTTTTGAGGCAAACTGAAACTGCCTGTAGAAAGCGTTACATTTGTCACAAGATTGCTTACCGAAATGAACAGCGTATGTCTGTAGAAAGCGCTACATTTGACACAAGATTGCTTACCGAAATAAACAGCGTATGTCTGTAGAAAGTGCTACATTTGACACAAGATTGCTTTGTTAGCTAAACTAGACTGTATTAACAAGAACTACATGCGATCATTCTATGTTGTTTGACACGGCGATTCAAAATGTCCATAAATTATGGAGAAAACACGTCTTTGCCACCATTGCCTAAAAAAGTGTTCAAAAGCCCATACAAAATCGAAAGTTATTATAGTATGCGACCTTAACAGCGTATACATTTGTTTAAAAAACCTGAAACAAATATCGACAGATACAAGGTTGAATATATGAATACATGTCGAATAAATTGGTATGGTGACCTCAAATAACGTTTTGGTAAAAACTTTGCGAAAAGTGGATAAAACTTCCGGGCAAAAGTGCAGAAGTGCTTCGGTGATTCTCGTGGCAGGCAACTCTGCGATGAAACAAAAACAAAATAGATTGTGCAAAATGCCCTCCGTAAAAATTGTTTACTCTGACGATAAAAAGTCCGATAATAACAAACCTCTTCTCGCTCTTTGTACGTGATTGCCGTATTATTTAGAAAATAATCGAGACCGAGAAGCCAAAACCACGGGCTGCACGGATCGATAATACAAAATGCCCGCGGGGAAATTGTTGTTTAATTAGTTCTTATAAAAAAAAGGTTCTTATAAAAAAAGAGTGTATAAGTAATCCCTTCTGCGACAAAAAATTATCAATTATAGTACTTCTACATTTTTGAGGCCCCTATAAGCTACTAAAATTCTCACTATTTTCACAGGCTATACCGTAGATTGTTAAAATATATTAGCGAAAACTGCATGTGATTTCATTGCTGCAATTGACGTGGCAATTGGCGATTCAGAGTCTCCATAAAATATGGAGAAAACACGACTTTGGGAACATTGTTTCAAAAAGTTGTCAAAAAGCCCATCTTCCATGGAAACTCTAAAAAGTCAGAGAGGCTATCAGATAAATTATTATACAAAGCAGGTTATTTTTGTATGTTACCTAGACTGTTTTCAAGGACTTTCATTCGTAGATAGGCTCTGCTCACAAGAAAATCATGCTAAATCTCCGAGGTCCCTGCTCTAAATGTCTGAAAATCAAGATAACCAAATATACGTCTATAAAAAGCGGAAAATGTATTTCCGTAGATGTATACATAGCTTGACGAAGGGTTACGTCGGGTGATTCGATTATTGCACAGCAGTGCTCCACAGAACATTGCAACACGAATAGAACGATTAGTCTCGTACTAAAACTCATGTTGAATTAACATGTTGAACTAATTAGGGTGATCAAACTCCTAAAGTGGAGATATTTGATATTTGCCATAACCCTAGAGTAGTATTTCAAAGGAGCAAATTGATAAACTCATCGATTCGTCTTTTTTGTGGCATTGAAGGGTATCGAAAAATTGATTCTTCTAATGCAATGTAATGATAAACGATCATGGAAACCACCGAGGCTGACAATTTTGCGCCGAAACAGAAACTTTTAAGTTAAAACAACCAAATTGACTGAGCAAAATGCCCTGCGTAAAAGATGCCGACGCTAGACGATAAAAGACCGTGTATAGATATAATATGCACATAATATCGAACGTAGCCTGAGTAACAAACGTTCTCATGAAAGTTTTTACCGGCAGAGAAACCCGGCAGGTCCAAAATGCATACCAGAAAATGCAGACCGGAAAATGCAGACTGGAAAATGCAGATCGGAAAATGCAAATAGATTGTCACTGGCCCGATAGATTTTTACATCCCGATAGATTTTCATTTCCCGATATAATGTTTTGAAGTAGGCGGCTGCTCAAAAAGAGTAGCAGGCTGCAAAGAATTAAAAGCCCGGCTTATGTTTTGACAGCTCTGCTGTATAACCGATAGATATTTTCTATCAAAAGCACACCTGAAACATATTGAATCGTAGTTGTAGTTTTCTTTTAATTAGCAAAGGCAAATGTAAGCTAAAATAGCGGTAAAATAATGATATCGTTTCTTTTCTATGGAAATTCCTGAAATTTGCGTGCAAGATCGGAGATGAAAATGACCTTGAGATGTAAAAGATAAAACAATCGTCTACATAGTAACGGCATCCTGACAGTCGAAATTCTTTAACAACAAATTTCTGCCTTTTACCGCAGTTTGTCAGTGTTGTAATATAATTTATGTGCTAGCCATACCGTCACACAATGAAATAAAACTGTTCTTTTGAGTTTTCAGAGAGAATAGACCTGGTATGCATTTTCCGGTATGCATTTTTCAGTCTGCATTTTGGACCTGCCGCAGAGAAACCTGGTGAAATTTTGAAATTAGCGAAGTTACCCAACAAGCGAGAATTTCGCCGCCAGAGCTCCCCAGCCGTAAAACGCTCTTTCGCCGGCGATCGCCGTATCTGCCGTATTCCTTGTAACTATTTTAAGTGGTCGAAACTATTCTTAGACCGTGATCGACAAAGCTCAGCGTGTAAGGACTGTGTGTACACATAAATCGTTAGCCTGCTTACATCGAACGGACCGGGTTTTCCTCGATAAAAACACCCGGTACCGCCTGCAAAAAGCAGGCTAATAAATCGTACCTTAGCATCGTGGTACATGCTTCGAAAAAGCCACGGCGCGTTTATATTGCAGTTCCCAGACATGGCGATAGATCCCTGCGAGTTCCAGAATATTGTTCAGTCTTCCATATCTGATTGTTGTAGCAATCCATGCTCGCATGACGGGTGAAGAGCTATAAAACATTGGCAGCCTAACAGCCTTGACAGTTTGTTTCCGGTTTCAATGCTGACCTGCAATTCTCGGCGGAGATCAGTTTTCCAGTGTTTTTTTTTTTTTCGGATTGATTTTTTGGTGCGCGCGGGATTCCTGTATCCGAAAAACCCCCTACCCCAACAATAATATGAATAGCGTATACTTATACGATTTTCGCTCTACTAATATGGATTTCAGTCTACTAATATGAATTGCGTTACTTATACGATTTTCGCTCTACTAATACGGATTTCAGTCTACTAATATGAATTTTGCACACTAATGTGAATTTTACTCTACTAATATGAATTTTGTATACTAATATGAATTTGGATACTAATATGATATTGTATACTTAAAGGAATTTTGCTCTACTTATTTGAATTTCAGTCTACTAATATGGATTTTGTATACTTCTATGAATTTAATTCTACATATGAATTTCGAGTACTAATATGATATTGTATACTTACACGAAAAAATAATTTTGAAACATTTGGCGCCTGATAGCTAACAGGCTATCGAAAAATAAAAATGATGAATTATTCCACGGGGCCGACGCTAAAATATATATATATATAAATCGGTTGTATCGGGTCTATTGATTAACTTTTGCAAATACGTGTTTTACTGCAGTGCTCGATCGCGTTGTTGAAGTTAGTTAAGTTACGATTACCCAGCCCGACACAGCATCAATGCAAAGGCGGACGCGTAGTCGGGGCTTAGAATAAAGTCATAGCTTCTTCGGCGGAGCACGTGTGGAGTAGCACTTTGCTTATGCAATCTCGTTATCATGCGAGCCGATCGTGTATGGGTAGTGCGATAAACGACCACCTACTGAAGTGGCGGCAGATACAATGTCAACATGTCAAATATCATTCCATCCCACAATCCTGGAACTCTACAGCAGACACACTTCTCTTTTGTTTGTGACCTAGATTTTGACAATAAATGTCAATAAATAGTTGATACACCTGCCGAAGTGAAGCCCGGTTTTAGCAAAACCGCCCTACCGACTTCTCTATCAAGCCATCTACGGGCCATCTACTCTTTAATTTCCTGTGTATCACAGAACGTTCTATGTCTTATCAGGGTCTTATCAGGAAAATTCGTGAAATTCATTTTGCCCCGATTTTACTCAGCCAAGCCCCGTATAGCCTAATGCTAGGGGTGACCGTCGGGAAACTCGACTTTTGGCCCTAAAAAATACCTGGTCGGAAAAAAAATTTCACCCTTAAAAATACCCCTCAGTCTGAAAATACCCTAAAAAATACCAACAATTTTGACAGATTAAATTTTATTCTGGCCGTTTATTTAATATACATCAAATGTATCTTCTCGACTTTCAAAAACACTACCTTATTTGCGTGAGAACCCCCTAAAAAATACTTATTTTTCTTACTATACCGTTTTTTTATTTTCGAACCCCTAAAAAATACCAGATCGCCTATTTCAACCCCTAAAAAATACGACGGTCACCCCTAGCATTCGAATATAGGGAGTAATAACCTTTATTCATGTAGTTTTTGTTTACTTGCGATTTCGTATTTTAACTATACGCTCTCCACTCGGATGCTTCAAGCTTAAAAAGCTGTCAACATTTTGTCAATCATCGAAAATATGTACCTCGTGTGCTACATGCTGCTGCATGTACTGCGCGCTGTGTGCATGCCATGTATCAATGAATGTGGCTGTTACTCTTACACTGGTCTCTTTAACAACAAGAGAAAAAATGTAGAAGCTTCTGCTTGCTGCATATCGAATGCAAGGTTTATCGATGGTTTGCTTATTAATACTGGTATTGGTCACTGCATACTGAAGCTGTGTGATAAATACCGAGAAGGTACGATTTTTTCATTATTTATACACATTACTATAGTATAGAAATAAGGAGTGGGGTATTTTAGAATAATGAGGATAATGTGATATAATGTAGTAAATAAGTATTTCCTCTTCTGTCCCTAAGACAACTTATCAGTCTGTTTTTGGTAAAACATTTTTTCGAAATGCCTCTATTAAAGTTTTATTATTCTTCGAGGTGAACAATGTGAAGTTAAAACAGCCAATGGTCAACGAAATCAGTTGTTATATTTTCCAACACATCGTATTTTAAGAAGTAAGCACTGCAAGTTTGAAAGAATATTTTGCTGGTGATCTCTGCTTGCTAGCATGGCCGCCGCGCTTTTCAAGAATTAGGCATTCAGGATATGAGATGACACTGTTCCGTGACGCAATTTTGTATCTACACTTCTAAAGTGACGAATTAGGCTTCTTCCATACCCTCCAGACATGCAGCAGGGAATTCAAATAAAGACAACTTAAGGAAAACAATCTCACTAAGCTAGATGGTTATGTTTTTAACGTAAACGCGCTTTGTATAGTCTTTGTACAGAGGCGAACAAAATGATGCGTCAAATTACATTATTACTCGCATGCAAATTAGCTAGCCATGCACAAAAGTCGGGACTTTGAGAACGCATAGCTATATTTAGCAGCTATTTAACAAATCTTTCTTGAACTTGGTCCGGCATGTTTGTCTAATAATGATCTATCCATAGATCTGAAAACTGATTTCGTTTCAATGCGCTTTAAGTCAGATTGTAGCAATTCAAATCATATTTCATAGGATTACGTTTCAGCTCTACGGGAGCCTTCTGTCGTGCTAAAACGGGCGCATGCAAGCATTATGACCTTACCAGGTCATCATTTGACATCCACAGTAAATGAATTAAACCATTTACAGATTTTTGACAAGCCTTGCTCGATAACAAAGGTCGACCAATTCTAGTCGAAATACAACCCTGTTGATATTTTCCTAGCGAGCAAATGTTCACAGTAAACTGAAGGTCAAACAATTAAAAAATACAGCAGTTATACGTTAATTGACAATACAGACGCATTTTATTCAAGAATTTCAAGGGATCGAATACTTATAACAACGTTCCTCACTCCCTGTCCAATAAACACAGTCCGCGGAACATTTTTCGCATTGGAATTTGATCACCTTTTCATAAAATTCGAATCTTTCCTTTCTATGGAAATTTCATACCACAGTGCAGTATTAACATTGGGACATGATACGTTTTAGCTGTATCAAGATCGAAATACGGAATTTTAGTGAAGAACTGCCAGCCTTCAAAGATAGACTGTTTGGAGTTTCATATTTTGCGAGCGTCTAGCTAGACTTTCTCAAAGTCGCTTAAAACGATTTCATTGAGTTGGATTGAGTTGGGTTGAGTAGCTCATATAGCTCGCCTATTGAAAGGATTGAGTGGACGACTTGGAGCAAGTCTAGCGTCTAAAAAGTCTTTTTGTACGCGCGCAAAATACAAAATGGAACTAAATCGATTCTTGTTTTAAGTCGATCAGCTATAAATAATATGGCAAGCGGCTGAAAAACCTTCATGGGAACGTTTGCTATTCAGGCTGAATGCGGTATTAAAACAGTATAAACAAAAAATTGCGTATTGGTGGTTTGATCGTTCATCATTGCACTTTTTTTATCAAAATGTTATATAGCAATAGGTTTCGATGCCATAGTCAATGTCGCAATATAGACGAATCGATGAATTATAAATTTGCTTTAAAAGCGTTTATCTTATATTCGACACCGAGAATTCGAGAATGACTCAGTTCTCGAGAAAGCAGTTTTTTGCGAGGGGCTTCGCCACCCCTTACTCTCGTTCTCCAGTTAATATGGAATTTTAAACACCTCAACGATCTTGATTAAAAAAGCTTTTCTCCACATTTTGTGGAAATTCTGACACGACGTGCTTCTCTCCTAGTTCGCGTTTTTCGATCACTCAGAGTAGAATATGTTTTATTATATAAACACCAATTAAATACCGGGTGATCTCCCGCGCGAAAACTTGATATCTTCACACGTGAAAATAACACGTTTAATTTATTTTCACATGTGAAAAAAATCACACTTGCCTTTGCTCAATGCTCGATTTTTAAGCTTAACTCAAATAAAATTAGAATTTGGTATTTCATTTATGTTTATATAAAGAACAGAACATTACATGACCGCTTGAAGATACCATTTTTTTTTTCTTGTGTTAACAACTTTCGGCCATGTAATATCCTCTGGAACGGCGTGAGCCTGGAACGGCGTTTTCCGACCGGAATTAAACAATAATTTCCCCGCGGGCATTAGTGTAGTATCGACCGTGCAGCCCGTGCTTTGGCTTTTCGGTCTCGATTCTTTTTTTAAATAATACGGCAATCACCTACATAGAGCGAGAAAAGGTTTCTTGTTGGGCCTGCCACGAAGCACTTTGGCGCGGAAGTTTTATCCACTTTTCGCGAAGTTTTTAACAAAATTAATGCAACATGTATTCCAACCTTGCATCTGTCGATATTTGTTTCAGGTTTAAAAAAAAAAATGTATACTTCTGCTGTTAAGGTCGCATACTAAAATAACTTTCGATTTTGTGTGGGCTTTTGAACACTTTTTTCAAGCAATGCTGGCAAAGAGGTGTTTTCTCCATAATTTATGGATATTTTGAATCCCCGTGTAAATTACAACATAGAATGATCACATGCAGTTCTTGTTAATACAGTCTAGTTTATTTAGCTGGCAAAGCAATCTTGTGTTAAATGTAGCGCTTTCTACAGGCATACGCTTTTTATTTCGGTAAGCAATCTTTTGTCAAATGTAGCACTTTCTACAGGTATACGCTGTTTATTTCGGTAAGCAAGCTTGTGTTAAATGTAGCGCTTTCTACAGGCATACGCTGTTTATTTCGGTAAGCAATCTTGTGTCAAATGTAGCGCTTTCTACAGGCATACGCTGTTTATTTTAGTAAGCAATCTTGTGTCAAATGTAGCGCTTTCTACAGACATACGCTGTTTATTTCGGTAAGCAATCTTGTGTTAAATGTAGCGCTTTCTACAGGCATACGCTGTTTCTTTCGGTGTTTATAGTTGCAGTTTGTCTCAAAACCATCGGCTTTCTCCGTGGCTGCAATTTTTCTAAGCGATTTATGAATTCTCCATTTCAAATCTCAAAAATAAGAAATAAAGCGTCTACATGACTGGCAGAGAGAAGTCGGTGATGTGATTTTGTTTTGTACCGATCCTTGTAACACAGCAAGCATTTTTTTGTTGACACAATATAGATTCGCGGGTATATCCGATATCCGACACCGTACTCGCTCTCCAGTTTATATGGAATTTTTATCACCTCCTTCAACCATCTTGACTTAAAAAGCATTTCTCCACATTTTATGGAAATTCTGACATGTCGATATTCTGTTCTCCATTTTTTTTGGAGAAATAACCTGCATCTCCAGCTAGCTGTAGATTTATCCTAAAAAACGTTTCGGTGTGGATATTTTCGACAGTCCGGATTTAAACATTAGCTCCGGAATTAAATCAAGACGTGTTTTTGTTGAACGAAACCGCTTGCGAACCGCTGCTGTCATATTTATAACACGCCCCCCGCAACACGCACTCGTGCACTTAAAACTCCTTAAAAAATTACTCAAAGACACTCTCACACCTGAAGGAAACATCATGGTTGTTTTATTACGCGCCTTATCCGTTACACTCCTTTATAGCCATAGGGGCGAGTCATGACCGAATTTGGCAAGCGCCACCGCTTCGAATTGACAAAACGAATTGTTTTCTTTTCACGGTGGGTCCTCAACGTCCTCGTGTCCTTGTCACGAGAAATTCTCACAGACGACACGTCCAAAGTATCTCTTTGAGAATACACCAGGTCTTTTAACGAGTCCAACACCACCACCTCCTCGGCAGAAGCGTTCATCACGACCCCCTTCAGCCGAAAGGGCGTTTTCCCTAAATGCGTCCGATAGCAGTACGCCTTTGGACCAATGGAAACGAATTCTTCGATGTAATCTCCCGCATCCAACTCATCGGTCAACTGTCCGAGATACGGGCCGATCGGAATGTGAGGTCTCCCATCGCCGCGCTCCACGTAGATGCACGAGTCCGTGTCGAAATAGAGAACCGTACCCCCGCCACGCTCTACACGTTCCATCAACTCGTACAACTCGAGACGGGCATAACACGTGGTAAACGACGAAATGACCGCATTCACATTGTAGTTTAACTCTTCGCATTCCTTCTTGGTCGTGTAACGAACAAACGCTTTCTCGTCGTTCACAATCAACACATCCTTGATCACATTCTCCTCGGCAAACACCAGCTGATAAAACTTATCGGGGTCATACACATATTCCGATTTGCAATAATCGGTACGTTGTCCTATCTTACCCCACAGCGAGTTCAACGTTAATTTTGCCACAAAACGTTTTCCCGAATTTTTAGCAATGTGAGACTGTCTCAACAACACCCCTTCGTGATGCAGATAATCATGCACGTACTCGTGTTGGTGCAAATCGGTCACGCAATCCGGCGGATACCCTGACGCCTCTTGTTTTGCTCGCAAATTTCGCTTAACGTACTCCGCAAACAACGCATCCGTACACTCAGAGTAATGCCAATACTCGTACACGGCGACAATGCGATAGCCCATCGCCACCGCCTTCTTCAATTCAGGCGTGCACCAAACTCCAACAAAACATCGTTGAACTGTCGTGTGCGTGCATTCAGCTTGACGATCCTCGACAGCGCACGCCTTGCAAAGAGGAAACACGAACTTGTGATTGAGCGTGAGCCCCAACACGGGCAAATGAAGCGAACAAGGGGGCATCACTTTGCACTTCACCACGCCAAACACCTGATCCAAATCAAACTCGTCCACGTCCACCATCGTTTTCACTTCGGGGTGGCCCACAGGAAAGACTTTGGTCTGACAAAACGGATAAAGCGACGTGAAATCCACGTACCGGATCTTTTCCCCCTCGCCTACGCGATGGTGAAACATCACCACATTGGTGCGCCCGCCACTCAACGCATCGCGCGGGCGTATGGGTAACAAGTGATCGTAATCCTCGTCCTCACCCAACTCGATTTCTTCGTCCTCCTCCACGATCTTGTTCCACTTGCACTCCCACATTTCGTAGAGTTCATGCCCCTTGTCGTGAAGCTTTTGACTCGTACGAACCGTTTTGTTGTACAATGCTTCCATAGAAGCACCAATCACTCTGTTGTACGCGGTAGGTGGATAACATTCAGGGCATCCGTGGTAATAGCATCCGTGGAATTGGTACGCGGTTCCCGTGTCGACGTCATAGCCATCCACCTTAATGCCGTCAATCCGCAACTCCCCCTCCTCGCTAGTAGCCCGGCGAATAGGACGGCCCAACTGGGACTCCAAAAAACTTAACCACTTTAACGCAGCTATCGATTGCGTGTCATGCCGACGATATCCTTGTGGAGGAATAATACCAATTTGCCCCTCTTTCAAATCGTTCGCTTTGTAAATTTGCAACACTCCTTGAGCCAACGTGAAGCGCTTTCCTTTGAAAATGTCCACCTCGTGCTGCTCAAAAAACTCGCGACCCACCGCCAACACGCCCTCCTTCAGCAACTCCACATCCTTGACACAATACTCCAACAATTCCTTTTGCAAATCAAACGGTTTGTTCTTTGCTTTTTCCAAGTCATACCACAAATCGAACGCTTGACGCTTCTTTTTGTTCATCTCCTCGTAACCATAGCTTCGTTTGTCAGGTAGAGGCCCAACGTAACGTTGATTTGCGGGCGTGTTGAAACAATAAGGAAACATACCCTTTTCCTCCACTAATTTGTGACCCAGATTAAACGTGCCATGAAACGCGGCCAAAGGCAGAGGAATAAACGCATACGAATCCTTCATTTGAATCTTGAGCTGAGGAAACCACATGTACAAAATTTTCGCTCCTCGAAACACGGGTTTCGACACCACAATCGAGTGTCTCATGCAATAATTCAAAATAAAGTAACCATCGTAACCTTGCATGTTGTGAGCAAAAAACGTGTACCCCACATTCACGGGGCTAAACAGCCACTCGCAAAACGCATCCAGCGTACGAAACACCGCGTATCGTTGCTTGCAATTGGTGCATCCCTCCGCCTGTCGCGACGGCAAGTGCTCACAGCCAGAACAACACTTCATTGCTACAGCCAAATTAACCACGTGATGATGAGATTCATGCTGCTCCTCCCCGTAAGGCATCGTCTCAAAATCAAAAAATCCAAAACAGTAATCGAACGAGTTGTCCACCTGCGTCGGTTGTATGAAACAATTGTGCTCTCCTTTGTAGGTCCTTTTACAATTTTTACACTTTTCCATCCCACAATCGTGTTCCACCACCATTTGCATTTTCTTCTTGTTTAAGCAATCCACCGTCTTTCCACATTCTTTGCAAAACACATAACGACAACACGTGGAATACTCCATCACCGTAAAGCCGTCCTCCTCCTCCTTCTCCTCCTCCTCGTCCTCCTCCTCTTCATCGTCCTCATCCTCTCGTTGTTCCTCTTTTCGTTTCGGCAAACGATAATTATTACGTGTCACCACCAAGTGATTATCAAAACAATCCTTGGTAGGAAAACGACGATGACACAATTTGCACACCTTGTACGAATGATTTACAGGATAAAACCGTCGTGCATCACACACCCGTGCCTTACAAAAACAACACGGTTTAAAGCACGAATGCGTCTTTTCACTGGTATAGTAGTTGTCACACTTGGAGCAGTATTTGCCAGCTGCAAACAAGCCGTCCATCGACTTGATCACGTCATAATGATCATTCTCCAACAGTAAGTTAATATTTACCACATCCAGCATCTCTTGCTCTTTCACCTCGCCGCAAAACAAAAGCATCCCATTTTCCGCATTAAAAATGCGAAGGCGCTCGTTGGGGGCAAGACACTGTTGATAACGCTGCCAATCTCCCGGCCCCGCATATTTTTCAAACCCTGCGTCCTTTCTCAGCATCATCCGTCCAACTTTTTCCTCAAATTCCGAAATTTCCAACAACAACTGCAGCGGGCAAACCACCTCGCCATACTGCCTGCTGCGTGCTTGACAAATGGCTCGAACAAAACAATTTCCATCATCACTTTTCTCGACGCGCTCGATCTTGCTTTCATCAAAATGTCTACCGCTTTCAATGGCTCGCAGTTTTACGTGTTTTCGCTTGTTTTTCAACAACTGCGTGCAGCGCGCCGCTTTTTCATTCGTGTCGCCGCACTCATGCTTTTTAACACGCGCCTGCGTGCTGTAAAACGCACAACATTTAAAACAAAACGAATACCGAATCGTTTTAGTCATCAATTTATCAGGATCCACGACGCGCGCATACGTCACTTCCTCCTTGTCATTGGTCATTTTATACACCACTTCGCATAATACAGACCCCTCGTGCTTGTCGCAATGGCGATACATCACCTCGTCTGCAGCCATCATGTCCACGACCACCAAATTGAAACCCTGACTAAACAACACGCCGCCCACGTGTGCCAACACTTCCCGCTCCTCGCCGCCGCCGCCAAACTCTTCGGCGGCGGGGATAGGAATGTCAAATTGCTCGTACAAACTGCGCACGCCAGGACGATGATGATGCGGCGGGTCGTATCGGCGTAAACACCCCAATCCTTCCAATTGGGTAATCAATCCAGGCACATTACGATCTCGCTTTAACCTGTAATCTCCACGGCGAATCCCATCGTGTTTCCTTTTACCACTCCCCCCAAGATACGGGATATGACTAACATCTACTTTAATATGCTTTTGCAGTTCAATACTCGTCTGACTTTGTGCCACCACTGTAAATTCCTTAAAAATCAACTCAGCTGTCAACAGCTTGGCGGGTACAAAAGTAATTTTCACAGGATATTCCATGCCTTCGCATTGTAACACAAAATTCATCTTGTCCATAGGTCGAGCCTCGACGTAAGCCTTGATCGTGTTCACTATCGTTTCAAAATTCGATATCAATTGCACCGCTCGTTCCAAAGCGTCAGACGAAGGTTGTCGATTAATTTCACATTCAAATTGCAATTGATTTGTGGAAAACTTTTTACTGTGATGATAGTTCGAAACCACCACACTCACATTGCCATCATTCCATAGAACGCGATTGTCACCTCCTCCTCCTAGCTGTTCCCAACGTCGATATTCCTCTTCGATCAAATCCTCCTCATGAGCAAACAACCCCAAACCCAGTCCTTCTTGTCCTTCTTCTTCTTCTTCCGCCTCATCATGATGATCTTCACCCGGACACAGAAAATCAAACAACACTGTTTCATCCTCTTCGAATCGACTACTACATTGAGGAGTTTGGCTTAGATGAAATAAGTCTTTCAAAATACTTGATCCGCTAGGCTCATCATCGTCCATCGCACCACTCTATGAAACTTACCCGCCACGATCGCTCTATATATTCACACCTGAACCGTCCCACAATCCTTTGCAACACTTCCTCATCACCAGGGGGGTTACCCCCCCACCCCTACCCCCTCCTCCTCTTTTTTGAGTGGCAGTTTTTTCCCCAAAATAGCCTGAAGGGGCGGGTTTGTAGGGTATATATCTTGGCGCGAAACGGTAGCCAGCCACAACCAAGCAAGCAAGCAGCCAAACAGATAAAGCAAGTTCAAGAAGCAAAGAAATCAAGAAAAGCGCCATCCGCCGTCGTAGGTAAGTTAACAACACTTTACATCGACCCCGTTGCAGTTGCGATTCAGTTGCGTTTCAATTTCCGTTACAACACTTTACATCGACCCCGTTGCAGTTGCGATTCAGTTGCGTTTCAATTTCCGTTCCGCAAAAGGGGCGGCGTTTTATGGCGATTCAGTTTCCGTTTCAGCAAAAGGGGCGGCGTTTTATGGCGATTCAGTTGTTGATTTAGCTGCGTTTCAATTTCCGATTCAGTAAAGGGGCGGGGTTTGTAGGGTATATATCTTGGCGCGAAACGGCAGTCAGTCACAGCCAAGCAAGCCTTAAACCGCCAAGTCAAACCTCAATTGTAAGTTAACACACAAAATCGCATGATCGAATAATCTCTCTCTCATGACTCTCTCTGTTTTTCTTACAGAAACCTCTCTTCAATAACCTCTCTCCAACCACAACAACAACTCTCTACTACTGCAATCATGGGGTGCGTGAAAAATAACTATACAGACGAGATTATAGAAATAGAAGTGTCTAGAGCGACTGAAGAATTTTTAGAGAGACTTGATCAACTGACAACAGTAACTATTGAACAATGGCAGAAAGAGAAAGAAGACGATCCACCTCAAAATTTACTCGAAGCTTTACTGTATTTGGACGACACTACGACGGCGGATGGTGTGTTCGACATAAGGGCTGCTCAGAAACTGTTGCAAAAAAATACTACTGCAACAGTTAATGGACAAGACAATGTATATACTACTGGAAAAGACAAAAATTGATTCTACTGGCCAAAGACTAATTTTGATTGTATTTTTTTAACAAAACAGACACTAAAGCAACACAATGGATCGCTTGACAGAAAACAGCAGTGGCACCGTAAGTGATGACTACAATTAGATTCCATAGTGAAGGGGAGAGAATTCACTTTTTCGCGAGTTACTTTCAAGAAATAGTGTCAAACGATTTCCAGATTTCCAGATGTCCCAACTGTCTCGAGGATGATGTAACCTTCTGTCTCCTTAAAGGACATGGAGCAACGTCAGCCGCCTGTTACAAATATGAGTACTACATAGTTCAAGAAAAACAAAGTAGTGTTTGGTCTATAGACGAAATTTTATGGCTATTAGATAATTGCGCCCTTCCTTTGTTTTTTCCGGTTAAAGACATTAAACGACTTTTTAACTTTTTTACCCCTAATTTACACTTAATTTTTAGAAAACAGTTCAGACTGTATGAGCTATTGTTTCGATTTATTAGCTACCCCATGTATCAGCCTATGATTAATTTTTTAAGCGGTAACGGAAATTCAAAATTTAACATATCACACGAAATTTTACAACAAGCAGCAGCAGCTCACGAATTGGGGTTTTTTGTAATTTTTTAGACCAGCAAGAATTTAGTAATTTAAACCAATGTACCCGTAAATATTTAGAATTTACCCATAGCGCCACGATCACACTCGATAGAAACTTTCAATACCAGGCACATTCTCTTTTTAAGAAAGGGAGCAGTGAACAAAAAATTCAAGTATTACAAAAACTATATAACGCTTCGTACGAATGCAACAAAATTAAAATGTTGTTTTGTTTGTAGATTTTACTCCAAACGGAGTATGCAAAAACACTCAAGACTGTTACAGATAAACTCGCAGGGTACATCGCTGGATGTAGTGTTAATCCGATGGAAATCCACAAGCAAATTACGCTTAATCTTGTAAGCGGAAGCATCGCAACCCAAACTACACAAGACTGTATTTTGGGTAACGACTTCCGAGCAGACCGTCAACTTTGGCCATTAAATAACAAATCACGATATTTAGTCGTAAAGCAACAAAACGTAGAATGCTTGGGTTTTTTAACTGAAGAGGATATTATTACCTCGTTTCGACCAGATGGACGATTAAACACAGATGCATTTTGGAAGTTCGCAGTTCCTCTAAACGTGGCATCAGACAAAATAAACCAACAAATGCTATCAGGCAAAGTAGACCAAAAAATGCTATCTGATTATCACTGCCAGTGGGCCAATGTAGTCTCCTATTTGGCAAGACAGACACTCAATTCCGATGAGACGAAAAAACCATCGTCCATCATTTTTACAAATGCTGTGGCTTCACCTTATAATGCAACAAGCACGCGAAAACGGTCTGCCGTGATCGGGTCTAGCCAATACTATAACAAATCAATTTTGGTAGATCGCGTCTTGTTGCAGAAACACTATCAAGGGGTAGAAGAGCCAGCATGCCCCATCGTTGAAGTAGAGCGAGAATTTGCACTATTGAAACAAACAAACAAAAATGATCGACATGCATTGGTACTGCATATGAAACTATTTGCCCCTACACTAGCAGTGCTGTTGGTCATCGGCAAACACAATGTATCTCGCACCCAAGCGATAGATGTGTTAGATAAGGAGCTCTTTCAAAAAAACAAAAAAATTATCCAGGGACCGTTTGACGAGAAGGTCACCAAAGAAGACGCAAAAGATCGCCAATTTTCGCTGCACTTTTGCATCTCAGCCCCACTGCAAGAAGTGGAGCACATTGCCACGTACACGCAACTAGAAACGTGCAGGTTAGTCAGGTGCCACTGTAGCAGCGCCGTTCATCGCAAAAAACCGGCTAAGTCAGCACATGCTTTTCTATACAATCGTCTTGCAGCTTACGTGGTGTGCAGCGAAACTTCGCCATCTTTTCGTCCTTTCCTTTCAAAGGATATTAAGTGTTCGTTTGTGAAGGAATACAAGGTGGCACACAATGCTGACGGTAGCAAGAAAGCAATACCACTGCGAATCACAGCTATAACGCATCTGTTAAAAAACGAAATCGTGTTTCGTGGAGCTAAGAGCAACACTGTCAAGATAGCGTTAGAGGTAAAAAAAATGACAAACACAAACAAATGCCACGTCATCAATTTTCATAGAAATGAGTTTATTGTAAAAATAGGTCGATCAGCCTGGTTGACGTTGAGCACAAGTGCTCCATGCAAATGCCATCATTGTTGCTAAGTCTGTTTTGTTAAAAAATAAACATCGATTACTAACAACTGTTGTGTGTTAACTAGTTACGACCGCTTGACACGCTTCGTGGCAGGAGATACTTGACCTTCCTCAAATTCATCCTCGTCATCACCACCCTCTTCGTCGAAGCTGTACGTAGGTAACGGTGTAGGATCATCATCTTCCACCCCGCCCACGCTATTATCCGCATACTTCGGATCATGTTTCCAGGGATAGTAGGGGGATGCTTTCTTCCATTCAACTCCTTGCAATCATTAACAAACCGAAACGTACCACACGACACATGTGGCAACGACAATGGACAAGCATAGAAAACCTCCCCCTTTCTCTCTCCGTTCTTTGCGACACCCAGCTTGCAATTCAAACCGTGCTTGCACCGAAGCACCCGATGCGGTAAACGAATTCCATTTTCGCCACACACCTTGTTCACCTTGCGCGCATCCGACTTTTCCAAAAAAAACGTACATCCTTGCTCAACCTTCGGATTTTGATAATCCAACTTCTTGCCGCACTTGTAATACATTTTACCCTTGGCTTCGCTCTCAACTTGCACGGCTTTACAAAACTGGTACTTGCCAGTAGCATGATTATAAAACGTGCACAGACATGTGATTGAAGCCATAATGTGTGCCGAACAGAATGATGAACCACGGTACGTTGCGGCTTTTTTTATAACTTTGTGATTACCTGAATCGGGTATGGATGGGCTAAGTATTGGGCTGATTGCTTCTGCCTCAATCGCAGCCCTTGCAATCTTTATAACTTGTGTGTATTACTGTCGTAAAAAGGGTACACGAACCCATGAAGAAAAGTTTAATGATTACCTGGATCGGATCAGGAAATTGGAAAAAAACATACCTGAAATACAACGAAAATATGATAAAGAAACAAACGCCTTTCAGGCTTTTCTGGTAGAAGGTTACGTTCTAAACCCGGCAAAACAAGAACTGGAAAAATATATAAACAAATTGGATCAACTGAATATGCCTCCACCAACCTACGAGTCCGTTGGCGAACCAACAAGATGGACGAGTGCTGGATAACTTTTTACGTCGTTGGATCAATAATTTTAATCATTGCCGTCGTATTTTTAACTGTTTGGATTTTGGAGACTCAACTGCACAACCAGTTAACTCCAGAAGAAAAACTTAACTGGTATACGGCGGAAATTGATTACCTAGAAAAAATTTTAACTCTTCGAAATCGATACAACGTGTGCTGCTGTTCTAACTTGACCCTGATATGGCGGTTACGACGATACCGATCAAAATTAACCGAGCTCCATATTTACTATCCACGCACCTATAAAAAAACTGTTGAACTCATCGGGTAAACCTGAAGCTATTTAAAAAACACGCTGGGTTCTCATTCTTACACCGCAATCATGGCCAGCAAGCGAGACGCCACCACCACCACAGCAATGCAGCCACCCAACAAAGTATTAAAAGGGGCTTCACAAGACAAGGTAAAAGCAACCAGACAACCGTTGTTGTCGAAACAAGTATGGAGTGCAAACATCCTGCCGCCTGAAACTGTTCCGAACAGTGATCCAAAAACGTATATCTACTACACAAGCAGCCCCGCCTGGCCCATCAGTTTTGTGAATTCCCCAGACAAGTCATCATGAACGTAACCGAACGAGTTAAAACGGGAGGTGCTATGTCTGTTACCTTCTGCCTAGAACAGTACGATCTTTTAGATTGGCTATGCCTATGTTACCCGGATAGAGTGGCTAAAGATTTACTACCACAAATTATCACTTTTACCCTCTTGTGTATTATAATAATTGGATTCCTACTATACTGTTCAGTTGTTGGATGCAACCGCTCTTGTAAAGACAAGACAAGATGAAAGTTTGTAATGCAAAGGGAATTCTTTATCCGATGACTCCTTGTTACTGCATCGACATGCACAACGTTACATTGGTTACTGTATGGACGCTTTATGGATTAATTATGTTTTTACTTGCTTACATTCTACTGATCTATGGTAATGCATTCTATCATGCATTCTGTAAAAAACAAAGAACTCAAAGTGTAAACCTTTAAAATAAAAAATTGACTACGTTATTGCGTTGTGTGATCCCTTTGCGTTACTCTTTGGCGTGACCTTTGATCTCCATTGTTCTCTCGACCAATCGCGATTTTTGTGAAAAATTCCGTCGGGTAAACGTTTTACCTGAATCAAGTCATTGATTAAATTCCGTCGGGTAAACATTTTACCTGAATTTTTGTGAAAAATTCCGTTGATTATGCGTTTAACCGATTCAGGTAAAAATGGCCCCATCATGCTCATTAATTATGCGTTTAACCGATTCAGGTAAAAAATGTTCCCATTTGTCACGTTTTTTGCGTTGTGTGATCCTTTTTTGCGTGACCTTCGACTCCCATTGTTCTCTCGACCAATCACGTTGCTTGTTTTGACAACCATTGTTCTCTCGACCAATCACGATTTTTGTGAAAAATTCGATCGGTTAAACGTTTAACCGATTCAGGTAAAAATCTTCCCATCAGCTTACTACTCTGAAGAAATGTTATGTCGAAGGGACCAGTAATTATCTTGTGCTGGACGACGTGGAGTCTCATTAGAACCAGGAATAGTTGTCCACCGGTATCTGTTGGGTAGCCTGTGGTGACTAGAGCTGGAGTGGTCATGCAATAGGGACTGGTTGCAAAAGTGTAATTACTACACTGATTCTGAGTGGACTGTATAGGGATAGGGGTTCCTGGGAAGCCAGCATTTGACCATGGAGCATTTGGGGTTCCTGTGGTGGTACCAAACGAGCGTTCCCAAGGACTACTCTCAGCAATTATTGGGTTCCCTGTGGTGGGCCAATTGTACAGCGAGGCTAATGGAGTTCCTGTGGTAGGAACACTCTGGGGAACTGGTAGGTTCCCTGTGGTTGGGAAACTGTACTGAGAAACTGATGGGGTTCCTGTGGTAGGGACAATCTGAGGGAAGGATGGATTCCCTGTGGCTGGGGTACTGTACTGTGAAGGTGGTGGGGTTCCTGTGGTAGGAACAATCTGTGAGACTGGTGGGTTCCCTGTGGCTGGGGAACTAGAAACTGATGGGGTTCCTGTGGTAGGAACAATGTGAGGGTACAGAGAAGCAGGTGGGGGTCCTGTGGTGACCCCGATCTGAGGGGCTGGTGGGTTCCCTGTATCTGGGAGATTGGACTGAGAAACTGATGGGATTCCTGTGGCAGAAACACACTGTGGGACTGATGAGTTTCCTGTGGTGGGAGTGCCTGATTGTGATACTACTGGGTTGGCAGCCAAAGCGCCTCTATTAGCAAGATACTTATGAACAGACTTATTGACTTCTCTGCTCAGGTTGCTCACTAGCTTCTGCATGTTATGTTCTTCATCCTCGAGGCTTTTTTCCTCAGTTCCCCCGACCAAACCCAGCTTAGAAATATTGTCCCACATTTCATTTGATAATCTGTCTAACTCACTTTTATCTTGTTGTAATAAATGTATATCCACAAGTTCCCTGTTGAGGTCCCATTCGATTCCTTCAGCAAGCTCCTTTATCTTGATGAATGATCTAGAAAGAGCAGCTATCAAAGGAAAAACTTGGATTTCTTTCATCCTTTGCTTTCTAGCTTCTTTCCAATTAGAAAATTCTCCCTTGGCATCCTCGTAGACTTGTCTAACAGCAGATACATACTCTTTTAGGCCCATTCCATTGACCACTCGATGTTCTACTAACTCCTCCGAAGATACGGTATCTTCAAAGTCCTCACTTATTTTACAAAATCGGTCAAAAGCATCATCTAACTCAAGGAACAAACCATCCAAGGCATCCAGGTCAACTTCGCGGCTCAAAGCACCTTTGAGCCGCCTTGCAGCTGTCGTCACCTCTTGTTTAGCCTTGCTTCGTAAGTTCTTGACTTCTAAAAATGCTTCCATAGCTCCAATAGTGTTTCACTGTGGCGGGTTGTACGTTTTGCTGGGGCGGTATACACGTGACGAGAACAAACTTCGTTTCAACGCGACAATTTTAATGACATCAAACAGATATCGAACGAAAATCGGTGAAACCTGAAGTGTAAATTACAAATAGTTTGTTTACAATCATTTCTCCTGCCTCCGATTCACAAATGAAAATGAAAAACGAGAAAATACTTACACTTTGGTCTCTTGCAAACTACAAACAACCGCCTCGTACATGGGGGCCGCCATTACTCTCCCCTGAATTACCGCTGACCGCTTATGTTCGATCGCGCGATTTACAATTAGTTTCCGGTTCCGGTACACTCATTCTTCGTTCTGACAAATATGGATTCCACTAGTCAAACATACTTATTCGCCGTTCTCAAAGCGCAAAGTCTGTGATTGTGAATTATAACTTATTCTTCGTTCTGACAAATATGCATTCGACTAGTAAATTCACAGCATTAACGTGCCGCATACTATAACTTATCTTCGTTTTGACAAATATGGGTTCCACTTGTCCTACAATTATTCCTCGTTCTCAAAGCGCAAACTATCCTAATCACGCTGCTGACTAGCGTCTCACATCATTTATAATCATTTATTATTATATGAACTGCAGTGGGATATTGAGTGACATCAAAATGATACAATCGGTATCCCCACCCCCACCAGTGGGGATACGATTTTTCTCAACACATGTGGTGATATCAAATTTCAACCAATGAGCTTTCAGTATTTTCGCGCGCTTATGCAAATGACGTGCTGGCGGTCGCTCTGCAAAAAATAATCGCCATGTTTTGCTTTAGTTTTCCGATTTCGCAGTGGATAAATCAGCTCTCTATCATATCAAACATGGCAAGTGTGCAAAGGTCCAAGGTAGATTTTACTGATGAAGATCTTACTGAATTCATAGACCAGCAGGAAAACGCTAACATGAAACGAGAAACTGAATTACGACGTCAAAATTTTAAGGGAGTTCATTCAGGAACCAAATCCCGAACTGCTCAGGTCAACTTCAGGCGAACAATAATTACTCGTCTCTGCCAGATAATCAACAAGAGAGGATATCCAACATCTTCTCCTTCAGAGGTCCAGCTAGTACACTAGTATTGCTGCGGCAAGTTCATGTACGACGACAAAACAGCTCCCTGCCGAGTAGGAAATACGAGTGTGTTCGTATGCAAAAAATGCCGGCAGAGACGGTACAACAAACTGCTTCGAGAACGGGATTTGGCTCTCTCATTTAATACTGGAACAATTACAGGTGAAACGTTAAATATCAATGTGAACTTGCAACAAAATAGATCCCCTGAAAAACGAGAGAGTTCTGCAGTTTTTGAAGAAGTAAAAAATGGAAACAAGTAAGCTACGCTTACGAGTCGATACGAGCTTTGGAAAGTAGCGACGAGAGTCTGACAAGAAAGTAAGTCAGGAGTAAAGTATTAAGGAACTTGCCGATCATTTTATAATTAAGAATACCACAAGAATTTGTGGGTTTTGTGCACTCTTGGTCATTTTAATTTTTTCTTTAAATTGAAAAATGAAAGGACTTCTAAAGTTTATGAGAGATAAATTGGGAACCACCGACTTAGCTAATGTGTTTCCACAAGCCTTTTTCGAAAATCATTGAATTTGTAGTTCATATAATAAACAGAATATTACATGGTCGCTTGGAGATACGAATTTTATCTTCTCGTGTTAATATTATCTCTCACTCGTTCGCTGCGCTCACTCGTGAGAGATAATATCAATACTCGAAGATAAAATTCGTATCTCCGCGCGCCCATGTAATATCCTCTATTAAACAAGTTCCCTTCAGTTGTCGATAATATAACTTATTCTTCGTTTTGACAAATATAGATTCCACTAGTCAAACATACTTAATCGTCGTTCTCAAAAGCGCAAAGTATTTGATTGTGAATTATAACTTATTATTCGTTCTCAGAAATATGCATTCGACTAGTAAAATCACAGGTTTCAAATCACAACATTAACGTGCCGCATACTATAACTTACTCGTTCTGACAAATATGGGTTCCACTAGTCCTACAATAATCGTTCTCAAAGCGCAAAGTCTATGATTGTCGATTAAAAATTAGTCTTCGTTCTGACAAATATGGGTACCACCTTTTAGGATTTTTAGTCATGAAATATCCTCGTTGTCAAAGCGCAAACTAATCGAAATTATGCTGCTGAATAGCGTCTCACATCATTTATAAACAACTTCCTTTCAGTTGTCCATAATACCACTTAATTCTTCGTTCTGACAAATATGGGTTCCACTAGTCCAACAATTATTCCTTCTTCTCAAACAGCAACTAATCAAAATCACGCGCTGACTAGCGTCTCATATCATTTATAAACAACTTCCTTTCAGTTGTCCATAATATCACTTATTCTACGTTCTGACAAATATGGTTTCTACTAGTCAAACATTAAGTATTCGTCGTTCTTAAACTGCAAAGTCTGGGATCGTAAACATCCTAAAAGTGGTGTTTAGGAAACCTAAAATCCTAAGAAAACTAAAAATCCCAAGGCCTTCTATCCATGAAGTAGAGACAAGGATCCTAAAAATCCTAAAAGTATTGTTTAGGAAACCTAAAAATTCTAAAGGCCCTCTATCCATGTAGTAAGGATTCTAAAAATCCTAAAAGTAGTGTTTAGGAAACCTAAAAGTCCTAAAGGCCCTTTTTCAATGTAGTACAATCGAGGATCCTAAAAATGCTTAAAGTATTGTTTAGGAAACCTAAAAATCCTAACAATCCTAGAAAACCTAAAAATCCTAAGTCCCTCTATCAACGTAGTACAGACAAAGATCCTAAAAATCCTAAAAGTATTGTTTAGGAACCTAAAAATCCTAAGAATCCTAAAAAACTAAAAATCCTAAAGGCCCTCTATCAATGTAGTAGAATCAAGGATCCTAAAAATCCTAAAAGTATTGTTTAGGAAACCTAAAAATCCTAAAAAAAACTAAAAATCCTAATGGCCCTTTATCAATGTAGTACAATCAAGGATCCTAAAAATCCTAAAAGTATTGTTTAGGAAACCTAAAAATCCTAAAGACCCTCTATCAATGTAGTAGAATCAAGGATCTTAAAAATCCTAAAAGTATTGTTTAGAAAACCTAAAAATCCTAAGAATCCTAAAAAGCCTAAAGGCCCTTTTTCAATGTAGTACAATCAAGGATCCTACAAATCCTAAGTGTATTGTTTAGGAAACCTACAAATCCTAAAAAACCTAAAAATCCTAAAGGCCCTCTATCAATGTAGTACAATCAAGGATCCTAAAAATCCTAAAAGTATTGTTTAGGAAACCTAAGAATCCTAAAGACCCTCTATCAATGTAGTAGAATCAAGGATCTTAAAATCCTAAAAGTATTGTTTAGGAAACCTTAAAATCCTAAAAAACCTAAAAATCCTAAAGGCCCTTTTCAATGTAGTACAATCAAGGATCCTAAAAATCCTAAAAGTGTTGTTTAAGAAACCTAAAGATCCTAAAAAAACTAAAAATCCTAAAGGCCCTCTATCGATGTAGTACAGACAATGATACTAAAAATCCTAAAAGTCTTGTTTAGGAAACCTAAAGATCCTAAGAAAACTAAAAAACCTAAAAATCCTAAAGGCCCTTTATCAATGAAGTAGAGTCAAGGATCCTAAAAATCCTAAAACTATTGTTTAGGAAACCCGAAGATCCTAAGAAAACTACAAAACCAAAAAATCCTTAAGGCCCTTTATCAATGAAGTAGAGTCAAGGATCCTAAAAGTCCTAAATATATTGTTTAGGAAACCTAAAGATCCTAAAAACACTAAAAAAACAAAAAATCCTAAAAGCCCTTTATCAATGAAGTAGAGTCAAGGATCCTAAAAGTCCTAAAACTATTGTTTAGGAAACCTAAAGATCCTAAAAAAACTAAAAACCTAAAAATCCTAACGGCCCTTTCTCAATGAAGTAAAGTCAATGATCCTAAAAATCCTAAAGGTGTTGTTTACGAAACCTAAAGATCCTAAGAAAACGAAATAACCTAAAAATCCTAAAGGCCCTTTCTCAATGAAGTAGAGTCAAAGGTCCTAAAAATCCTAAAAGTGTTGTTTAAAAAACCTAAAAATCCTAAAGGCCCTTTATCGAAGAAGTACAGTCAAGGATCCTAAAAATCCTAAAAATGTTGTTTAGGAAGCCTAAAAATCCTAAGAAAACTAAAAAACTTAAAAAACCTAAAAATATCGATATTAAGGCACACTCGTTAATTCCACAACTACACAACCCGCGCTTATTTTTGAAACTCCCGCCTGAATTTTCGTCATAAGTCATGCGCAGAGATCAAGATCACGATAATGATTAATTAATAACCGTGTTATTTTCGGAGTATAAAGTATAGCGCAGTGTTTTTTGACAAGGAAACTTTATTTGTAGCAGTGTTTACGGTGAAACATTGACTCGAACATGAGTACAAAGAGGCTATTTCTCTTAAAATAAATGCGCGATCTAAATTATTTTCGCAGAGGCCCCTCTTCATCATCTTTGTAACAGTTTTTTCACCTATATTTTGAGTGTTTTTTTTGCATTTTATGTGAAATATATGGAGGAAAAAACCAGGAACGCTACAGTTCAGTCGTATCTTTTCCGCCATTTTGCTTCATCTGTATCTATGGAAACATTCTTAGAAAGGTAACCGCTGGTGGTTTTCCACTTTAGCCTGCAACAAACTTACCTCCCGAGTTGCAACTTCACATCAACTGACTTTAACGCGGCCGTGGACAGACTAATGATCCGTAATTCTTGTATTTATCAGGCTTTTCTAACAGTCGAGTAAACATATTTTGCTCAACTAATTGGAAAAGTACGAAAACTACAAATTGTTAACGTCAAATTAGTATGTTTTATCGGCTGCCGGTTGTAGGTTGTATTTCTTTAGGTGCCATTCGTAAACCAATCTTTCGGGTGGTTATCTTATCTAAATGCAACATTTCCAATTAGATCCATAAAATATAATGCTTTATTGTTAATATAAACTCTGATTTTCACCACATTAACTTCGTTCTGTATGTCCGCAAGCTGCCTCAAGAGAGACGGTTTTTTAGCATATTGATGACACTTCAGTACGTCCACGTCACCGTGTCCATGGCAAGAAAGTGCATGTCAACATCGAGCTTTTCATGTGGAACAAACTTGCCAAGTTTGAGTTTGATCCATTAAATTATCAGGCTTAGGGAATTTTTTTCCTGATTTTACCCATTTTTTCAAAAAATTAATGGTTAAGGGTGGATTTACCTATCTTTTTGAGCCGTTGCTAGGGAACAATGAAAAAATCATAACTTTGCGGAATGTGTATATATAGCGATAATATTTTACAGAAAAGGTTCATTCTGGAAAGTGATGACGTCATCGCGTGACGTCATAGTGATGTCATCGAAACAGCAAACCTATAGTTTGTCTTCAAATTCTTAGTGGAATTTGTCCAATTTGCGGTGGTATAACCGTCTAGTCATTGTGCATAAGACCTACCATGGGTTTGCTGATAATTAAAAAAATGAATTTTTTACGCTTGATTGTGTGTGTTTTTAAACCATCCAGAGGCCATAACTCAAAAAGTATTCACATATTCGCTAATCCATGCTAGGCTCTATGGAAAACAAGTTAAACAACACTTTAACGTTTTAAAAATTCGAGTTTTCTGTAATTTGACATAAGAAGTATAGTGTTTTGTGAATCCGGAAGTAAATTGTCGTTTCGAGGCCCCCTAGCTTATTGGTAATGAATGCGTGGTTACATAGCGCAAATGGTCGCGCTTCGAAATTCGAACGAAGTGGTAAAAAAGGGCAGCGCGAATGACTAAAATTAGTCTGAATAATGAAGTAATGAAGGAAAATATGAGTTGATTTCAAGCAAAGATAGCCAGTGCAGTGTCTGTATAGCTTCTTGGCGGGATCTGCCTGAGTAGGACGGCGCGAATTACCGAAAAGGGCATCGAAATGGTCGACGAAATGACGGTTTCTACTCTATCTAGTCTTGGTTTCCATTCCTCTGGAGGAGTTCCACAGCTATGTGATATGGTTAGTAAGACACATTTTAGACATTTGAGCCTTTAGTAGTAGGGTGTAAACAAACGTACACAAAAGCCCTTGTGATTCTTCATTATTCTTTACTCATAATAGCGGAACTCCTGTGGAGCCCCATAGGCTAATGTGTGAAAATAAAAGAAAATGAAATAAAAGTAACCCATCGAGTTGCTTTCGAGTGGTTGTATTTTCCGTTGGACAGCCGCTGGTCTAAGTACCGTCGGCTTATTTCTGAGTGCGTACATGGTGTGTTGCCATGGGTTACCATATTCACTTCACCTTGGGCAGCCCTTGTGCAAGTTAAGATTTCGTCCGCCATCTGCAGTTTCTTGTAGCTTGTATCATTGTTATATTGGGCACAAAACTTTTATTCAGATCCTTGGAGCAGTCTCCTTTTGGAGATAAGGATTTAAACCAGTTTAATTAAACCACCTTTAAACTAGTTTAAGCAGCGGTGTGAATGGGGTATAAGACATTTTATTTTATTTATTAGAAAAATTATTTGCTAGAAAATGCAAGGGATTTTCTCTGCTCACATGCATAACAAAGTTCTCAGGCACAACAGGCTTTGGCAATAAAAAAAATCCCCCCAACCCCTGGACATTTGCTACAAGCTAACTTTGCATTTTTAGAGCGTGGGAGAAAAATCGCTCACATTTCCTAACAAGCTGCCTTCAAATAAAGAAAATGTCTCGGCCTGATTGTTGACAAAAAATGTTATTACAACAGTAAATACTTTAAAACAGTGGAAACACGTTTGTCTTTCAGTTGGCCAAGATGCTTTTTATTCACTGTGCAATTTTTTATGTCAATTTAGCTTGTAGATCTCATTTCTACAAGCTAATCCTAAAGAAACAAAGTTCTAACCCTACCTACGGACAATTAAAAAAATCATTTGGGTCAGGACGTTTTTCCCCGCAAGCAGATTACCCCTGATGGACATTTTGTTGCACATCACCCCAGGGTAAAACCAAATAAATAAATAAAATAAATAAATAATAAAAAAACAACCAATCTGACTCCAAAGGGGCAGGGAGGAACGCTTGTGCACATTTTCTTATTTACTTCTACCTGGAATATGCTAATATATAGATTTAGGCAATGCCTAAAAGCGGAACTCCAATCATACACACCCCACGTCTTACTCACAGGGAGCTCACCTTTACAGTTTCAATCAAGAAAATCATGTTACCATTATATGGCAATGATAGTATTAGCGCGTTCTGATGTGCTAACAAGTCGCAGTTCACGACCGACAAAAGATAATCTATTTGAAATAAAAATGAAAAATAAGATTTTCAGCGAAATCCACAACAAAGAATACTTGACATAGTATTTGTCTCATTGTACTAACTAAATGTAACATGTGACAAAGGAAAATCAAGGCTAGAATATCAGAAATGACTTGTTTACATAAGGCAAAGCAGGGCCAAAAAGTCAAGCTTACTCAAAACTATAATGTATGGTTCCAGAAAATATTGAGCGACCCCCCCCCCCCCCCCCCCCCCCCCCACACACACACACACACACACACACACACACCCCTCTGGACATTCCAAGGAAAAATACAGTTTTTGTATGGAAATGATCAGGTAAATTGACCCCCCTCCACCCCTCCGGAATTTCCAATGCCCTTCCGTAGGGGGGTATGGATAACTTCTGGAACCACACAATTCGAGTTTAGCCGGAGAAAAAGAACCTTGAAGGAGCCAACTAAAGCAGCAAAACGTAAAAGTTTCATGTAGTCAGAATTTTCTCATCAGGAATGCAATAAACTTGGAAGCTAAAAATATAAATAGCATAAGAAGCAATTTCGAGCTTTGTGCTTACCGATAACTGATAGTGAAGTCGTTTCTTTCCTCCGAAAGTCTCCGTCAAGCTTTTGCACAAAGCCAGTTTTCCTAAATATATTATTCGGCTAAGACCATTGAAATTTTCTGTTATTGTCAATCCTGTTCAATCCAGTTCTGGCTCCCTGTTCGTAGATCTCATATGAGTATTCGAAGAACACGTCGTTTGCAGCTTTTACGAAAGAAACTCTTGTTTTTCTTCAGAAGAACGCCGAAGTCTTGCTTCGCCGTGGGCCGGGTATTCTGCAATCTAGCCTTTAAATCTCCCTCATAGTTTGACTCCTGTTCCTCATGACTAAACAATATTATGAAATATCGGCGAAGGAATCGAATCCGAAGTATTTTGACAATCATTAGAGAATTCTTTTGAGCAAATTTGGCGTGGTTCGCACCCACGAGTTTGTCTCAGTTTGACTCAACAAAAATTTCGTCTGAATGAACTCGAGTGAGCCGACGCGGGCGCGTGTTTTGTGAGTTTTTTCGGCGGGAAAATGAAGGAGCGACTTCCGGTCCGTGTCCTCTGCCAAGCACCGCGTCAAAGCACCGCGGCGCTGTGCTGGAGGACAAAATGACGCGCGCGCTCAGTGATCCAAGAAGGACTGTGATTGGCTGTGTACACGGGTCGCCACTAACGCAAGTGCGCATGCGCAAATAAGAGCCCACGATGTTTTCGTAAGCCGCTGAACGTATCGTTTTGGCTTGGAGGGGTTGCTTTCTCATGTGACGTTGAATGATACGTATGGGGCTCCACTCCGTGCCTTCGGCACGGGGAGTTCCGCTATTATGCACAAGATACTATCATCTTTCTTTTTTCTTGCATGGGTCTTACAGGAACGTCAACTCTCCCGGTTTTGCCAGGCGTCTCAAGAGTTTTTGCTTCGTTTCCCAGCAAAAATTCAAGATAACTGCCATACATTTACTGTATTTCTCCCGGGAATATTTCAGGAAATTTAGCCATTTCAAGACAATCTCCAGATTTTTAAAGTCCCTGGTTTGACGTCCCTGGTCTTAGAGATTCCATGAAATGAATGATTTTCTGATTTTCTTGCTAGAGGTCTGGAATCTTAGAATTCAGACTTAGGTTAAGCATTTAAAATTCTGTGGAATTTTAAATGCTGTTTCGAGGACTTTAAAGGTACTTTAAGCAGTTATGGTATTTGATGATCCAGCCCTCCAAGCCTGTAAATTTCTTTTACTGACTAAGGCTACTTAGCTGTAGGTGTCCCGTTTTATTTTTTAGTTCTCAGTTGCTGATGCTAGGGCTGGTTCACACATGAATTGCAACACAAGGTGCAAGAAGGTAGCCAAGACTTTTTCCAGGGCATCAGCTAACCCATCCTGTAGACTCCATTTGCACTAAGCACTGTGAAAAAACCCTGGAATTTAAGAGGTCATATCTAGCCTGCCTGTGGCTTGGTTCATATAAACATACCACCTTTCCAGAAGTATTTTTTCAATCTTGTAACAAAAAAAATGAATGCAACACATCAACTCACAAGGATAGCCTACTCAGACTCTTTCCTTTTTGTTGTTCGCATAATTATGAAATCCCAAGTGCAAACAAGCAAAATTTCAAAACACTTTGTGATTATTTGTACTTATACTTTCAACTAGACCATGAATTTGTACTTAATCAGTATTGTGATTCAAACATGCCTCCTTTTTAACTCGTGGGTTACTATGGTAACCCCGAGTTGTAGTGGGGACCCGATGTCACTCACTTCTACGTTAGCTCTCGAAACTCCATTGTTAGCTCGCTCGACATTAGCATAATTTATATTGATTATTTTTTAATTTATGTGTTCATTTTTGCCCACCCCTGCCTCGATACATACGCTTATCCTTTCCCTCCCCTCTCGAGCTATCTGCGGGACTTCGCGTGTCTAAAACGCTTGGCATCTCTCTGTTACCTCTATACCTCCGCCAAATTATATGTAGGTCAAATGGGCACTTAAACTTCTCCATGTGGGGTGCTACCTATACTATTTTTGCCAAAAAAACTGGCTTGTTTCAATTCGGTACTTTTTTAGTCAACTCAAAGCCTACACTGTGTAAGGACTTTGATCCGAGCAAACCCAGGTGTAGGGGGTTACAAGACGTGGGAAAATGAAAAGTACACTGCCAATGACGTCATTAGCGCATGCGCAAAACCCTAATTGTTTTAAAACGCTACTTTTTAGCTATTTTAAAACCTACACTTAACGAGTAACTTCAACAAGCAAAGCCAAGTTACCGAATACAGGGTTATCAATGCAGGGGGGGGGGGGGTGTCTAATTCCCATTTCCCAGAAATCCCAGTCCCATTTTAGTGCATAATCGGCCGAAAATAGAAATCCCATTCCCCAGAGGCATCTCAAAGCAAGAAGACAAGAACAATGCGCGGGTCTTCTGCTTAATAGGGGCACAAATTCGTGGTACAACAAGGACAAACAATCGACCTGCCCCGCCACCCTCCCCCCCATTGTCCGTCTTTACCACAGGGAACCCAAATCTAGTAATAAATAGCTGAGAAGATCTGGGTTCGAGAATGTTACGATATCACAACATTTCGATGGCTCAGTCCGTAGCTTGGATAATGAGGGATGTTCATCGCATGTTTCTTCTTCTTTTTGCGGAAATTCGCCTGAATAATGGTTGTTGATATCCAAGAAAGAAAATAACCAACTCCACACTCGTGAATTCGCGATATTGTGAAGCGGATCTGAATCGTGTTTACAGGTGAGTTTATAAAGGGGCTATGTCACGGTTGTTTCAACAAAATGTTATAAAATAGGACCAGTGATCCACAAAAACAACTCAGAATCCTACATTATATTATTATTGATCCATTCCTGTGAAGTGGTCTACACAACAACTGAAGGGCAGAGCACAATATTGTACACAAATGCTAGAGGAGGAACACCCAATACAGCACAGGTGACCCAAGCTCTGAGTCTGTATTTCTATTAGCCTGATAATGTTAAATTAGACAGCTTTTCAGGGCTGTTTTAGGACAGAAATATAAGAGAATTTGTATAGTGTTTTTGAGGGGTAAAATTCACTTGTTTGTTGTCTCTTTGGGATCTCTCCTGAGAAGTACGGAGCCATTCTATTTACTCTTCCGTGAGATATCCTCAGCGACTCCCTCAGGAGAGATCCCAAAGAGACAACAAACAAGTGTGTGTAAAAATCTTGCCCATTTTTATAAAATTTCACACTAAATTTTACCCCTCAAAAACACTATACAAATTCTCTTATATTTCTGTCATAAAACAGCCCTCAAAAGCTCACTAATTTAACATTATCAGGCTAATAGAAATACAGAACAATAGTTTGGGTCACCTGTGAATACAGCTCCAAATTCTGCTGTATGGTTGACTACTGCACATGGCTTACTCTACTATGACTTATGCCACTGTTTGAAAAAATGAACTGTAAAGCAACTACCAGAATTAGTGTATATATTCCTAAAAAAACTTGTGTCAAAACAACGAAGCAAGTAAAGCAGAAGGCAATATTGATGGTTTGTGTGCAAAACTAAACAATGACAACAAAACTGATAGTGCCTAGAGTGTCATTCATAATGTCAAACTGTTTCAAACTGTTGCAAAATTGCAACACATGACAATAAATTACAGTATAGAGCAGTTTTTGTATGACGGTAGTAAAACCAATCGCAAGGTAATCTGTACACAAATTCTGAATACAACCTATCGGAGTAATTACAAAGTAATTGCAAATTACAACAGTCATCTGAAATCTGCTGTATGCTACTTTGTAGTTCACCATTCTAATAGCAACAATGAAAACATTCACATAGTTAACTCAAGCTAATAAATGTGTCAAATGTGTGGTTCCAGAAAATATCCATCCCCCCCCCCCCCCCCCCACGGAAGGGTGTTGGAAAGTGACCCCCGCCCCCCACCCCTCTGGAATTTCCAAGGAAAAATACAGTATTTGTATGGAAATGATCAGATAAACTGACCCCCCCCCCCACCCCTCTGGAATTTCCAATGCCCTTCCGTAGGGGGGAGGGGGGGTATGGATAATTTCTGGAACCACACAATACTGCAATGCATTTGTTGACTAAAAGGAAGAGACAGTTTGTATGCCACAAATCCAGGTGACCAAGATCTTCATTGAGCAGGCCTGCCCAAAAATATAGGAGCCTTCCACAAATTGATAGAATCTTCTTAAACAACTAATTTCTAAAAGTTTCTCAAAGGAAAACACCCACGAGTTGGCCTATGGCATGCCTTTGATTAGATATCGAACCAAGCTTCCTGTGGTGTCTTGTCTGCCTTGTTTCCAGTTCTTGACCGTGAAAAACACAGTGGAAAATGTGCATATCATCCAGTTTTCTAGGCCAATAGAAATACTGAAAGACTTACTGGGATTCCAAATATGGTATGCAGATATTTCCTTATAAGGAAGTTGGAGAAAGTGGACACTTTTTCATGGGAACTATTTTGATATGTTATTCCAAAGCAGGATCTCACCTTATAGTGGGTAAGTGGGCTATGCTCATTTTTCTGTTGGTAGTTTTTCGTTTACTTTTACTTTAAGGGAGCATTCATTATTTATGCCAGGGGGTGGGCTTGCAATTATTAAAGGGGGGGCATGTTAAATTTGGCAAGTAGAGGGTCACCAGAAAATATGAAAATAACTGTGAGGATTCATCTACGTTTTATGGCAGCAACGACGTTAATTTAACATATGGATACAAGAGGTTACACACCTGTAAAATTACAACAAACTGTTTATGCACGCATCAGGAAATGTCTTAAAAATACTGGTTGTTGTCAACTTGGTATCTAGATGTCCCAACATTTCTTCCTTATCTAAAGGGGGGAGGGGGTTATCATTATTATAAAAATTGCCTAAAGGGGTTTTGAGGTTTTTATTGATACTTTGAGGGGGATCAAGTTTTTTGGGGGGCTGAATGAAAAATCTTGCCAGCCCACCCCCTGGCATAAATAATGAATGCTCCCTACCAGAACAAGGCTTAAAACTGGATTTAAACCATTGCTCACTGGAGTTCCAGTAAATCCCCCTACAAGGAGATATACTTAGATATATTTTTTATTTGGAACTGTAAGAAATAATAATTTACATAGGCAAAACTTCAATAAAAAATACATTAATATTTGCCTAATTTTGATTGTTTAATTTCACTTATTTGTTCAAAGAGGGGGTTCGAAGGCTTGTCATGATGGAGTGATTTTGCAAAGTAGTTGTTCTTGTTCTGTTTTGGTTGCCCATACAAAATTTTGCTATGTTTTCGGATATTTTCTATTAATTTTAGTAACATTATTCTTGTGATGCATCCAAGGGGCCATTTGACGTAAATTCATTTTGGTTTTGATTTCTATGGTATAGAAGAGTTCATATAGTTGGGTAGGATAAAATTGCTCTTCCATTTCAGTTAACAAGGCTAACACCTTGAATGACCTGCTTTGTCTCCCGTTTTCGATCCATAGGTCATGGAAGGACATTGGAAATCCCGGAGGGTGAGGGTGGGGAGTCAATTTACTTTCTTTGGAGGGATGAGGGGAGGGGATCTCCTCTCAACACCCTTCTGTGTGGGGGGATATTTTCTGGAAATGTCTGGTTCCAGATTATCCATACCCTCCTACCTCCTAGGGATTGGAAATGCCGTCAATTTACCTGATCTTTTCCATACAAATACTGTATTTTTCTTTGGAAATTACATAGAGGGGGGTATGGATATTTTTTGGAAACATATGATTATGATTATGATTTTTATACTACAGTACAGATTTTTAAGGGTTTTTTTCTGACTTTTCTGACTAGGATTCTGTTAGGGGTAGTTAGGAAACTCAGTATTATTAAGCAACTCTTTCCAAGCAAAAAAAAATCTTCAGATGTTTAGGTTTTGCCAGATTTCTAGGATTCTGTTATGTTTCTCTGGGGTTAAAATACATGTCCACAATACACAGCTCTTCAAATTCCATTTGTCCAACAAGCACCCCCACCCAACCGATATATGAGTGAGTGCTCGACCTTGACTTTTTTGATCACTAGTCCCATCAGGACAAGTAGCACAGAAAAGTTACTAACCAAATTGCTTATCAATTATAGTCCATTATAGTCTAGTTTTGGTCATTTCTAAATGCTGCTGTCCCCTCTGGCGACCATGATTCATAGCGCAAAAACAATAGAGTGTTTTGATATGACGTCATAGTCAGAAATTTGCTATAATATTATTGCATGTAAAAGAATTAGTCGTTCTGTAAGAGGTATAAACATTGGAGTTCCGCTTTTAGGCAGTGCCTAAATCTATATATTAATAATAGAAACACTTTCATGAAAAGATATCGATTTAGAAACCTTGCAGAGGCCTCATAATTGAACCCTCATAATTTGTTTTTTTGTGCATTTAATTGGCGTGAACAGTTCAACCGCAGTGATCACGATATTGGTTTGAACTCATAGCCAGTATGCCAGTATCAATTTCTACATTTGTATTATTTCATTTACAGAGCCCAAAACCCAATGTGCTTTTCAGAAGGGAGAAGGGAATACATTTGTACATGTTGCAGTTCAAAGTCAACTTGGTTGTAATTATGCATATATAAAATTTACAAAACCACTGTACCAACTTCGTTCATTTCTTCTAAGCAATTCTTTGTAAAAAAATTCCTCAGAAAGAGAAATGTCCCAATTTCCGCTGGCACACTTTGCTTAGTTTCCTGTCTTTAGACTATCCATAAATGCCTGCTTTCCATTACTTCTGCAGGCTAAGTCCAACAGGATCTCGAATGACAGCCCAGCGTGGGCTAGTTTTTTGGCCATAGCCCCTGAGAGAACCTTCCCAAACTTGTAGTAAAGTAGTTATTTTGATAGCATGCACACTTGGATCATTCTTTTTGTGGTGCTTTTCTGTTCTAGATATGAACGCAGTGGAATGTTTGTCATGTGCTCTCTCAGCTCTGTTTCAAAGAAGACTTTCTGTATGGCCTTGACATCCTCTAGTGCCCTATGTGCTGTTATATACAATTAAAAAGAAGGTATGAGTTGTTTATTGAAATCCATTTCTAATCCTGAACATTTGGAAATAATTTATCTGTTATTATTTTTTGTTAGAGGGCACTGTAGCTAGTTTCTGTATTCTGATTGGTTCTTAGAGCCTACACTTGCGGGCAATATTTTCCTATCTTTGACAAGGTCATGGTAACCTTTTGCACACCCTTGTTTTCATTGAAACAAAGTCAAATTTTAGAGTTGAAAAAAAAAGTTATTTAGCAGCTTTAGGCGGGTCCGTATAGGGTAAACTGTAACCAAGGCTGGAGCTCCGAGCGGATTAATAACATATGTAGCAGTTGGCAGGAGGGGTATGGTTTGAGTTTGGAATCTTGCTCTCATGGGGGTCTATTTGAATAGGAGATAAAAATGTCAAATTAATTCTGAAGACGTTAGAGGTCCTTTGAAAGCTATAGGTATTAAAAAGATGCTGCATTTCTTTTATTCTAGCCCAAACAAAATGGCCAGTTGGCAGCGGAGTGAATATAGATAATGCTACCCATAGTTGAATTGCCTATTGTATTTTGCTCCAAAAATGAATTTTCTTACCATTATATAGCTCATCTAGAAAGTAAAGGCGATATAGTGCCTCCATGGAGTCCTTCTGTTCTTTCCCATTTAGTTTTTCTGCCATTCCTTGAGTCTTTGCCTACTAAACATAAATTTGTGTGAATTAACCAAGAAAGGTAAAAAAAATTATATGTTGATCAAAACGCTCTCCCAGTTAGCTTTACCAGTATTATTTAAAGCACTATCTTTGCAAAATCTTCCCAGTCTTTTTTTTTTGTCTCAGTTTGATTTTGTGGAACACTCTAGCTCCATAAACACTGCTGACTAATACCTTTCTAACTTGCTGTAGAGTGTCACCAAAATGGAGGGTGTGGAGCAGCTGTGGACTCATCTGGCGCCGAGCAATTTCAGTAAACAACGGGGAAAGTCGTAAACAAACCCATTATGAGCCAGTAGAGCTAAAAGGTATGATTAATTGCAGTTAGCATCACCAAGGTGGCCCAAAAATGTATCTAAGTTACACATTAGTTATCTGCAGTGCTTACAGATTTAAAATAAACAAATAATTACACAATAATGCTTTCTACATTTTACAGTATTTTCATTTAATTAAAATGACCATGTTTTTATCAGGAAAATAACATTTTCCTGCTGCAGCTGAAACTTCCGTAGTAACCCTTGTAATCCAATCAATCAGATTTCGCAGAACCTCTGAGAGTTTTGGCTTCCTGAGAAGATTTCTTTTAGTGATGCCACATTTTCGAGATACTGTAAAAAAAAGTTGACACTATCTCAGAGACAGATGTCAATACAAGGGCTGTAAAACTGAACAGTTTCAAGGAAAATATTAAAAGCAATAAAATACATGGATATGCCAATTATCTGTCCCTCAAAATGCAGGAAAATGCCTTTTATGCTACCTAAATTTCAAATTTCCCCGGGGCATACTCCCAAAGAAGGCTCAGGGACCCCAAACCCCAGCCGCCTACTTCCAAAACTTAGCCTGCTCCTTCAAAACTGATTGAAACCCCTGCATGATCCTGAATTTGTATTTTATTGCAGATATCTGCATTATTGTATGCAGAGTTACTGATGCTTCAAAGATGCATATTTTATCTTCTTACCAGCAGGTATAATCCTTTTGGATGTGTAAAGGAGTGACTGGAACTGAAGGCTCTCAGTAATCAAAATACCAGCTGATTGCTGCACAACTTCACCTGCAAAAAAGTGCCAAAAAATATATACATATTGTATTTCAATATGATGCTTCAAAGATGCAAATTTTATCTTCAGTGTTTGAAAAATATATCACTAGTGAGTGCAGCAAAATTAGGATTTTTTATTATTATGTCCAAGTGGTTGTGTAATGTTTTGTTTATAACATGTAGATACTGTAAATATACATGAAATACCAAATTGCAATTTTATGTCCATCAAACACAAAGAAAGTGTGTCATCTTTATATGCAAATATAACAAGACCCAATGGTATTTTATTGGTGTTTATGTGATAAAGTGTTTTATTGTTTCTCATTTTAAGATCAAAATGATAGTGGAGCAAGAAATGGTGAACAGGCAATAATACTTTACCATATTTTCTATATTCTATGATCCGTATAAATCACACCACCAGTTCCCTCGCAGTCATACAAAAAAATAAAGGGATGGCTTTGTTGCTTTGTTGGCTGCCCTGTTGTCTAGAGCCTCATCTCCAGAACTTGAACTCTGCATTGCTACATCATCAGGAACAGCTATGTCTGCCACAGCATCATCACTATCATCTGCTTCACACTCTGCATCACTGCCAGTATTTAAGATCCCAGCAGATCCTCTTTAAAGGGATGTCTGGGTAACAAGTTTTAGGAATTCCATGTGTTTCTTCTCATTCTCATGCCGCTTCTGCTTCTTGGACTTGTTTACATTCATTTTGATAACAAGCAGTTTAGTAATTTTACTTTTATTGTCTGAATAGTACTCGTAAATCATATCAACAACAAGAAGTGCTTGCATACATCTTTTTACCGTGATCAAGGTCAACAGCATTTTCAAGGCTGAGGTCACAGTTTTTCACAATGTGGATTGCACCAGATCTTAGCCAGTAAATAATATTTGTTTCTTTCAATAGCAAAGCATTAAACTTAACAGTAATGAGTGCCAAACCACAGAATTCAGCACATGTGTGCACGGAGCCACACAATTTGAGTGCTGCAGTAAAAAGTAATATTCTGACATTTTATTTCTATCCAAAAAACATACTAGAACATTATACTAGAACATTATGGATTGGTGTCATTTTCCAACTTATATTATATTCTTAAATATTTTATTATTATCCATTGTCTGGTACCTCTTTTTCTGATGCGCTGGCTTGTGGCATTCCAGTTTTTTTCCGTTCAAAGTCTTCCTGCTGCTTTATCATGTACTTGATAGCACCAGTAGGCACTGGGAACTCAAGCAACCAAAACACCAAGAGCTTCCACACATGACCAATATTCTGTTAGAGAAAAATTGCAATACTGTAAGTGTTTTCAAAGCAGCCTGTTCCCTTTCTTTATGATTTTAGCACTTTTTGGTTTTCACCCATGTTTGTAAACAATAAAAGCACAAAAGAATAGAATGTTGCTATGAAAATACTTATTCTTCACAGACAGTGCTGTGTGACCTAAATATTTTTTATAAATTTTACCTTGTGGGGAATGGACATGTTTGTCTTGCACATGTAGTGAATGGGGCCCAGGTCAATACTTTTGTCTCTGTACATCAGGGCAATCCCATGGTATCCCTCCACAACATTTGTTGCATTTGTTGTCATGCGTCCTTCTGTAGTTTTGTACTCATCAGATCGGGCTGCCATTTTTTCCAGAAGGTCTTTTAATGCCTCCAGTTTTGATCAGGGCAACTAAATACATGCTTGGAGCTGTTGGCTGTTGGGGTTGAGTATATTTAGTTAGTGAAACTGACAGTGTTCACTTAAAATTAGTAAATAGTACAAAATAGTACAATTTAGTTTTACTAGTTTTTCATACTTGGACTTTTTTTTGGCAATGGCTAAGTATTTTTTTTATCCTAGAAAAGAGTTGAACCCACTCTAGGTAACAAATCAAACCACACCCTTTGATAGGGACCATTTCTTGTCAGATAAGAGATGCTAACTGTTATCTACCCCATCCTCCCAATTTTATTGCCAGGGAGGGTGTCATGCCATGCGCTAAGGCAGTTTAATTAAAATGAATTAATGTTCTACAGTAAGGGGTAATATGAGAACTCTGTTGTATAAATATAGCGAAACGAACAAAGATACTGTAAAATGAAAACATTGACAAAAAATTAGATTTTAACTAATTTGACACCAAAAACAGCATGTGTATATACAAAGCTAAAACCAAAATAACCTTACCTGACAAGGAGTCTTTTTGACGGTTTCAAGGTCTGCATGAAATGTCTTGGCTCGGTGGATTCCACAGATTATTATTTCTGTTTCAGCACTTTTGGCAAGCAAAATGTCCTGACACCATACATCTTGGTCCATAGTGCATTTACTGATCTTGAAGCCACTCTGGAGCAAATCATCCAGCATCTCGGCGAACAAGTCTGCTTCGGCACCACCACTCGTCCCGGCCCAGTTGTTACCCATACCTAATTTGCATCTGTGGGCGTAGGCTATAATGTTGCCAGTTTCGTGGTCGTGTATAGTAGCCGATGAATTGTTAGAATAGCGTCCGCGAGTAGCGTAAAAGCCATCAAACTCAACATGCAAGTTCCGCATGGTCTAAATAATGTGTTTTACGGGTCCGATCAGGGCAAAAACTCCGTAAACCTCCTTCCGACAGGTCACTTAACACTAAATTCAAAAGTTACCCACCATCGGGGATGCGAAAAAATAATGGAATGAATTACCTTCGTAATTTAATACAACACTGCAGAAAGTGGCCATTATTAAACATATTTAACATTAAACTCATGCCTTTGATTACTAATAAAGCAGAATTTTGTTTTCATGGTCGAGTGCCCAGGAACCATGAAACTGTGCAGTACTGTGTTCACACTGGCAGCTCTAAAACTATTGTTAATGCGACATGATTATTAGTCAGTGTTTGGCAGCACGGTGGGTCAGATTGCCTTCAGATTCGGTCACGTACTTCTCACAGATTTCAGAGCGGCCGCAGGCCTTGGAGTGCTGGGCCGAGGTAAACAGTGCGCACGAGGGGATATGAGAGGGAAACTTTACGGGGTGATGGTAGGGAACTTGTTGTACTCTAGCGTAAAACGGCGCCAGATTCGGATTGTAGGTAAGTTCCCCTTTGTTGTGTTTTTCATTTCATGAAAATCGGCTCAATACTTCCAGAGATATTGATTTAAGAGTAACAAAAATCGTATGGCCTAGATCGTATGGCCTACTATGCTCAGAAACTATACAGTGACCTTGGATATGGGTTAGGGCTGAATACTGCCCAAGGGGGGAAGCTAAGCACACAAAGCTTAAAACGTTCACTGAGAAGACAACCAAAAGCAAGAGATGGGAGCAAGTAATGAAGCATGACTTCATCTCAATCATATGGCTGAGAGAGAACAGCAAAACTAAAAGAAAAAAGAAAAAGTGCACTGCCGAAAGCGAAAAGTCCATTCCTGATCACTGTTTTGAGAGTACTCACTGCTACTGTGGTTTACTAAAGGAGGCCGAAATGTCTAAGTGCTCTGTATGCTCAAGTACAATTATGGCTCAGGTTGAAGCAAGCTGCATTGCAGGCAAAGTGGATGCCCGTCTTAAGACAAGGAATGTCAACACCGTGTGAAAATTGTGCTTAATGTCGAGCAAATTGTTAACTTGCCTAATGAGGTGGGTGGCTGTAATCTCCCATTGCAGAGTATGCCACTTTGATTAAAGTCAAATCAAAAATTAAAGTCAAAATCGTTCCAAATTCCCAGAAAAAATATTCAATTATCAGTTAATTCAAACTTGTATATATTTAAAATGAATTAATTATCTAGAGTATAATCGAAAAATCATAAATGTAAAATACATAAAAACCAAGAATATTAACAATGCATCTATTTCTACAATATTGTAAATGTATACATCTAAGGAGTACAATGAAAACATTGCATTTTTCTAGCTACGCTGCTTGCCACTCAATACTGGCATTATAATACAAATCATACAATGGAAGTACAATAAACTTAAAAAAATATCATGTTATTGTACTTCCATTTTAGGGGCTCTTCCTCAGACCAACAACTTCACAAACACCTCCATCGTCCATTGCTTTCTTAAGTATTTTCCCATTGTCCAGTTTAAAGGACTCATCGTTCATTCGCTTGAAAATTTATCTCGCCTTCCTGATATCGAGAATGTTGATCTGGTTTCACTAACAAGTGCATGACCGAATGAATTATGATTTATCACCCGCGATCTTATTAAGTCATGCTTTTTTAGTGGAATCCGGTCTGAAAATGTGCTATTCCATAGAGTCACAGAATTAGGATATGGTCGCAGCCTACGTAGAATGCTCGTGAAGCTGATAAAGAGCCTCCTCTGCCATAGGCCATATGTCGACAATTTGATGGCAATCCGGATGCTTCGAAGCTCTTAAATTGCACACTGGCCCCATAAGATTCTCTTGTTCTCCAATAACTCTTCTCACTTCGTTCTCTTCCCCATCAAACTTGCCTAGAGCACCTAACTTACAGACAAAAAGAGCGTGTTTACTTTTTCGTCGAGCCCATGTACGACGGCGTCCGCCATTTTGTTTTAAATTTCTAGAGGCAATCTGACCCACCGTGCAGAGAAAAAAAAAAACATAAAAAAATATAATCAAATAGGTATTGCACAGGTGTTAGGTTGGAGCGAAAGTGTCTGTGGCACAATGCCTCTAATATACCATCTTGGCTATGCCTACATGGCAAGCTTGATTTTAGGACTGTTCAACAGTGGAACACGCCAGGTGATGGTTCCAAGTGATTGCGCCACCACAAAAGCTAATGACAAAGGAATCCCTTGATAATTGGCTCTAAATCATGAATGTTTACCTAAGAAAATGATCCTGCCGTGATCCTGGACTAAATATATTTCTGTCAAACTCCAATCCTTTGACATCCTCAATATCAACTGATATCAACTGATATCCCCAATCACTTCGTTCCACTTGTGTCCAGAAACTGCCTGATTGCATCTGATATGACAGGTAAAAAATATTCTCTATGAAAAATGTCTATGGTTCTTTCTCTTACTCTTTGCAGGCTATTAGTCAATGTGTCCAAATGTTAACAGTCTACCAACTTGAAAAATAAAAGGGATGCAAGGTTCCTGGTTGAAATTGGCCTTTCATGATCTTTATCCGAATGAATTTGGTGGACTGCTAAATACTCTTAGTAAGCATATCAAGCTCACTACAGGGACAGCTGAGCCGGGGGAGGGGGCAACATTTTGCCAAGTTTTCATACATTTTCGCTATCCCCCCCCCCCCCCCCCCCCCCACACACACACACACATACACCATGCCATACAGTACAATCTTACTAATGAGACCTTCCCCCCCTCCTGCATTTTGTCATATAAGACATATACCGTTTCCGGGAAACGTTGTCACCCAAAACGCCTATAAGCTTGAAGCGCAAAGGATAATGGGGGCATCTAAACTGCTACTCTTTGATCTGAATTCAGACAGTTATCGCAACTACAGGTAAAATCATTAAATTTCAGCACATTTCTAAGCATGTTTGTTTCTAATATTTTACAGAAATTCAAATAACTCTTTACCCATACTCCCTAGCGCACCAAGCTTTGGTGCTTTTTCCAGTGACAACGTATCCCGGAAACGGTATATAATATGTTCGTGCATTATATGCATAACAGACTTGCCAAACCATGAAATTAATGTGGCAACAATTTTGGTTATCTGTACCATCCTTACAGTGGCAATTCAGTGTTGTAAGAGTGCATACATGGCCATGTGTCATGAGGACTGGGTGCAATTCCCAGCTGTATCTGTGTAAGTGGTGCTTAGTCCAGATTAACATAGTTACTGACCAACAGTGAAAATAGGAAATTATAGCGCAGCGCGAGATTCAACTCACAAGTATGATTTCAGACCAAAATTGCACAACGCGAAGTTCAATTACCACTTTATTATATCCATTTTGAAATAACATTCTAGGCCCAAGAGGATTCTATTTTATTTTCTCGAAACCGGAAATGCCTCACAATAACATTGTATGCAAACGAACTCATTATATGCAGAAATTGTCATGTGACAAACAAAATCATTTCGACCACTCATAATCTGCAAAGTTCATTCAGTTCATGAGATCACTCCATACACAATTCAACAGAGTAATTTTCATTGTCTGACCAAGGAAGGAATGCTCGTCGCTTCTATTGCGGCCTTGGAGATTGAGTGGAAGAGTGAAGTTGGAGACGTAGAAATTGGAGGTGAAGTTTCGAGAGTGAATTATATAGAGAACAAGAGGCACACAATGCCGGGCTGACATGTCGTGACGTCATTACCAATGCCGTGAAACTACTTGTAGCAAAAACCCGCATCAAAATTTGATTTTTTTTTCGCGACTTTTTTTAAAAGAATTATTGCTCTAAAATACATCAACAAGGTATGAAATAATTGAACTCTCTTTGGGGAGATTTAGACAAAAACTTATCTCGGATTTGTTTAACTAGGAATTGAAACGCAGGACTATTTGTTTGAGTTTGGCGTGTGTAAGAAAAGGCTTTCAAAAGTATTCAGATTTATCGTGATCGGAATAAGCAGTGGCTCTGAAATTTTCTGTGCTTAAAGAAAATGCCTCGGTCTTTATAATGAACAAAAAGCTAAATCACTACGAGCTTTTAGGCATAGTTTGAGGGTCAAGAAAGTAGGCTAATAAAAAAATCTAATTTTTTGACGAAAAAAAATGACCGCGTTATATTTCGAAAACGCGATACTACTTTTTCTTCAAACTTTGTCCAAGTAATGCTTATAGCCTAGTGTCTTTGGCGTTAAGAGGGTTTTGCCCAAATTTCTCTTTGTCTGGGTGAATTTTGCAACTTAAAATGTTTCGAGGGTCGCCATGGAAGCCCCAATGTAAATAAAACATATGTCGGCACAAAGAACAATCCATAGCATGTTTACTTGTAAAAGTGGCTTTCCGTTCTGTGCTTTGCCGCATGAGATACAGACCATTGAAGTTCTGGGGGTGAGGACATGAAAAACAGCTATGAGCCTCCTTAAAGAACTAAGATTTACTGCGGTTTGTGGCAAAATAGACCTCCTCGGCTTGCCCGTTTGTTTTGGCCATTTCAGATCACGTGGCATTCCCATGAGTATTCTTTCTTTGTTTCTTTGCTACGCACCGTAGGATATATGAATATGGAAGAAGCCCAGACAAAGAAAGATTATTCAAATGAATGCCACGTGATCTGAAATGGGACAACATTACGCCAGAGCCGAGGAGGTCTATTGAGCAACATCTTTCTAATCTGGAAGCCCAGATCCTGACCATTAAAAACCATTTCCAGAGCTCTGAATCTTGCCGCTGGCCAAACGATGACAGGCTCTTGGTACGAGATTGGGGTTTTGTATGACTTTGATGTACCATGCATGCTCACAAATCGGATTCCCCTGGTGTACATAAGCTCATTGGATGGATTGGTTGATAATGTATGAACTTTCTCGTTCTCTCTCGTTATTTTAAGCCAATCAGATTGCATGGACAGTCGAGCTTCTGCACGCCTCGGATTCCCCCAAATCTCGTTCCCAGAGCCCGCGCATCTCTTAGGCCACTGCCCGTGCGCGTGATTTGAATTCGGAGGAAATCTAACGGAAAGTATTTTTCACACAAACATTACATGTTGGACGAAAACATACTTCCAGTAGCAAGCGTTGCACGTCAAATTCTTTCCACTTCCATCTATTCCTATAAATTTGCGTAAGCATTTCGAATAAGATAAAGTCTTGATTCAGTTGGTGCTGACGAAGATCACGCCATTTTCAATGTCAAGCAGAGCGCGCGCTGTTTTGCAAAAACAAAACCTGCTCAAAACTGAATGAAATATTTCAGTAATTCAAGTACTTACTGCGATTTTCATAATTCTGCGAACTCTACACCGTCCAGCAAACCGCGGTTTGGCTTCCGTCAATCAAACGAGTGAACAACTCTGGGTGTTTTCGGAGGCTTTGATAGATCTTGTAAACTGATAGGGACTAGCTAGGCTTCAAAACACAACTTTTCACTGTAAAATGCAAACCAAAAACATGCGTGGACTTGACTTTAAAGGTTTGATTGATGGAAGCCAAAATGCAATTTTGGTGTTTGAAAATCTGGAGTTATGAAAATATTTTTTTTTAGATTTTCAGAATTATGAAAATCGCAGTAAAGCTCTTTTTAGGTGGTTTTATATGCACGAATAAACATTGAAAATTTCCTATAACATATTGAATAACTTTTGTTACAAATCCATGATTTTAGTAGCGTTGAAGATAAAACGCATGCACTGAAGACTACCAAAAATCTGGGTATTATTTCAGAACCCCGAATCTTGCCGCTGGCCAAAAGATGACAGTCTCTGGGTACGAGATTGACGAATACAGTGGTAACGGCTGCACTGCACATGCTCAGTATAATTGTATAATTAAATGTTAATCTATGTTGATTAATTAGGCACGGGGGGATCATGGTTCGATGGAGAATAGCTACAGCGAGCGACCCGTCATTGCTTCGTTAAAAGCCTTCTGGTCTCCTGAGAAGACGTTTTGAGATGCCATAGATTATACAACGTTCCCAGCCTCCCCGTCGCTACTTTTCTTGACCGTGAGTTTCTGTACCACTAGCTTATATCCAGCTTTACGGGCGAGAAAGCTTCCTGGAAAGGGCATTTACTTATAGGGTAATTCGACATTGAGATAATGACATGTTTACAAAACTTTCGTTTAATATAGAGGCCTTGAGTCCATGACCGAAATGAGACAGCTATTAAAAAAATTGTAACTAACCCAGTTCTTGCCTACCAAACAAACAAACACCAAACAAACACGTGGAACTAGCATATAACGAAAATGACACCCCTGGCACACATTCCATATAAGGGCACAACACCCCAAGGGACAACAGGAGAGTCCAAGGCTTTTTGGTCTGAACATGACAATATTGTGTAAAAATACATAGGCAAAATATGTCTGCATCTTGTTGCCGTCCGGTTCTGATAATGTGATGATTCACTTGAGAGGTTACAATATGACTTTTGCAAAAGGTCATCACAAGACCTACACCACCATCAAATTCAGCAGCACAGTCCAATTGATGTCCTGCAATTGAAAGAGCCAGCTTCTTGTGAGATATTCAAAAGAAATAAGAGTGAAATAGAAATCGATTATTTAGTATTGTTTGTGAACTGGATGGCAAGCCGTGTCATGCATCCAGCCGACGAACCCTAAAGTAAAAAAATGTATTTCTTTTTCGGTGTCATTTCCTTTCTATATAGAATAGGAAGCTGAAACTCGGGCTTTTTACTAATTTCGACATACTCTTTAAATTTATGTACATTTGGAAGGTGCTGCTCAATTAAAAAGTGGTTAGGTCATGTGATCACCTGCTGCAAAAGGCACACAGCGGATTTCATATGACGGTGGTGAAACCCTTAGCAAAGTAATGAGAACAAGTCTGAATAAAACCTATAGTGCGAATTACTCATGACAGTCATCTGAAATCCGCTCTATTGTCCAATTTATCTTACACGACTGAGTGCACTGAGAGAAAGAGCGAAAATAACATTGGCAACCTCCCAATGAATCAACACATGGTCTGAATTGGGTGGCACAAAATGTCAGCCTTGGCCGATTTTGTCTATTATCGTGGCTATTCTGTAAACTCTTTCCATTGATACTTGTTTCAAAAGTTATGCATCCTATTGTGAGATTTTCTATGACTGAGGTTCGGGCTACACTAATCCGTGGCAGATGCTGCTGCTCTCGTACGTTGGATAATTGCTTCAAGCATTCCTTTCACGTCATCCTTCGTCATTTCTTCTGTATCTATAATACTTGGCTCTTGAATGCTACTTATCTGCTCCACAGTGCAAGCCTTCTTTTTCGCCGGGCCTTTCGGAGTGACTCTTGTGCTAATTTAAGGGAACTCAGTAAGCCCTGAGCTTCCACCTCCTTTCTCTTTCTTTCAAGTTCAGGACCAGACAATTCTTTAAGAACATCATTATGTTTCAACAGCTCCACAAAACACTCACGACGTTCTCATTTATCGTTCTCTTCTTCTGGGAACACCTTTTTCCTGACACTTTTTAAGGCACCAAGCCGTATCTACAACGCCCTGAAGAGCCTGCCGCTTCCATTTACTGAGGGCCGGATCGCTACATAATTCCTCTGCTTTCTTGCTCCAATTCTCGCAGTGTTCTTTCGAGTCCCTTCGACTGTACTACTTCAGTTGTTGAATATATTTTCAGATTTTTTCGCCCAGCATTTGGGTACATGAGTAGATCCCTCGGGTTTTTAAGCCATTCGGAAAATGGTGATAGGGAATCATAACATAACTAAACACGTTGTAAATCATAAAAGATGTGTTTTATTGCTCTAATAACTTTCAGACGCCATATCTGTGGGCAGTTAAGCCATATAGCCTTAAAGACAGTTAGTTCAAAGATGAGAGAGTTTTCACTATCTTACCGTTGGGCTAGAGAGATTTGAATTGTAGATCTCGTCCAACGTCTTCGTCCTGGGGCGCTGTTTCAACAGGTTCATGGAGAACTGGTTCACTAGTGAGTGGGTCATCATTGTCCTCCTCCACTGCAACAGGTTCACGGAGGACTGGATCACTAGTTAGTGTATCTTTATGTTCCGTTCCTCCACTGCAACAGGTTCATAGAGACTGGATCACTAGTATATCCAAGCACATACGACAAATTGAATAGATATACATCTTTCTTTATTATCCATTACATTGTACATCTCTTTATCAACTGCCTATTCTGCCAGTCCCTCGAGAAAAGACTTTAAGCCTCTTGGAGGTGAAATATCTTCGTTGAAAGGGAGTAAAACAAACTCTACAAGCAATAACTGTGTTTGGTATTCTGCGTTTGTGACGACTCATTTCCCCGACGACTCATATCTTTAATCAAGACGGCTGAAATTCAGGCTATGTAGTTAGTATATATAATAGGACTCCATGCTGTCCAATTAAGAGAAAATTTGATGACTCAGAGGAACTAAAAAATTGGCCGAGTCCAATTTGAGTTTCGAGGAATCATCCAATTTTTTCTTAATTGGACAAGCATGTTATTTATTTATTGTATAGCGAATGATAAAAAGCCGAAAGTGTCCAATTTCGGCGTGCACGATCCAATTTAAAAATAATTAGACAGTTGACAACAATGGATTTCGTACTGGCTATATCATTATGGGACGTATTGGCTCTCGCATCAGTGTGGTTTTCAACGAAAAATCCATCGAAATTCGTCCCTAGTCTTCCCCCCCCCCCCGGGAACGCACAGGCCAAGGTTTGTAGCGGCAAACGGACCTACTAGCCCCGCTAGTACAGGGGCGAACTATTTTTCAGAAAACTAGGACGAGAAGTATTGAATTGAAAGCAGGAATCAACAAATTGTCTACTTTCACTTAATTGAGAGTCTCTAGCGACCTGGGGCCGGTTCCCAGAAGGCCAGTTAAGAGTTATCAGTGGATAAACTTTTATCCAACGGATAAATCCTAACCAAAAAACCTATACAACAGATAACTGTTATCCGTGAATAACTTTATCGAACCTTTCAGGAACCGGCCCCCGGCATTTCGAAGTTCAGGCCCGATCGGGTGCAGTTTTGCTCTATTTCGATCAAGCTTTTTAGTTCTTTGGAAAGGAGGCGAACCTTATAGTCAAGTGAATCTTTGACTTGTTACTGTTCTTTTTATAAAAAATATTTTCAGGGTTTTTTCAAGCAAAGTCCATTGGCTTTTGAATTCGCTTCTGTTTTGAGCTCACGAGGGGCCGCAGGCCCTACATTTTTTGTAAACAGATATAATAGACTTGGCCGTACGACGGCCACATTCTTGAGATGCCATTTTGGCAATAAAAACAAGGATTATTATTTAAGCTCTCGAAAATGCCAATCAACAGGGCTGTTGACACCGACTCTATTGTTACTGCCAGCGGAATCGTTTGTTCCTTGAACCTATCTGTCAATAAAAGCCCGGCATGACTATGATTACTTATTAAATCTTGGAACCAAAAATATCAGGCCTGCGGATCCTCGTGTTATTGCTTGATGATTTTTACTGAAAATCTTAAGAGCAAGTTTCTGTAAATATCAACCAAGTCGGGAAGAGTCGAAAAAATCAAAATTTCCCAAACTTTCCTTAAACATAGTCCATGATGAGGTGTCTTCGGCGCTGAAAGAATTTTTTGATTTAATTTAAATGTCGGTGACAAAACCCGGATTTTTCATTTTTTGCCCCAAAAGGGGTGAAAACCTAGTAATTTTTGCCCCAATTTAACGTCTCCCTACAGAACAATCGCAAGTATTTATCAAAATACCAAGTTATTTTCTGAAAAGTACATCATATGTGCGTTCATTTTAACTTCTTTGCACAAACATCCGCTACACATACAATATTTTCTGTATTTTTAAATATTTTTGAAAAAGTGCACGTTTTCGAAATGTAAAAAAATAACCATATTTGCGACCGAATATCGCCCATGTTGGGACGTGTTTGAACATAAGAAAGATATCATAGAAAAGGGCATTCATACCCCTTCCAGAAAATACAAAAACATTTTTGTGCAATTAAAATGGCGAGTTTCTGCAAATCCTTGAAGGCGACGCTCTAACCGCCTAAATTAACATGGGATTTCTATGTATATGCAGAATATTTTATTTTTACCACGCAATACGTTGTAAATGTTTGACAAAAAATAACTAAAGTAGCTATTAAATACATTGAATTATAGCAAAACATATTTTATTGTCACATTTTGCTAATTTTATAGCATTTTAGTGATGTTTGTAAAAGGGAGAGAGGGGAGGGTCACCCCCTCTGAGGTTTACTTGCGATATTTTCGACAGGCTTTAGAATTAGGACACCAAATTTTCAGTAGCTGTTGATGTTTCCATCGCGCAATATTTATTGGGAAATTGTCATTTCGTTACCATGGTAACGAGTTAGAGCGTCATCATATGTTCAGGTTAGAGCTATGTTCGGCAATTTCTTTCTCCTTTGGCTTTCAATCAAAATTTTTAGAGTTTAAGACTTACTACCTATAGCAATAAGTTACGGAGGTTTCAAATCAATTTCGATCATGCCATCCTTAAAAAATATTGATGGGAATGAGAACCCTTATTTGCATAAAATTTGCCCTTTTTGTGCTGATTTTGTTGAAAGCTGGTCAAATATGTAAGGCATTCTAAGTAGTCTACTAAAAGGGTTTCAGTTTGTTTGCAACATAATAAAAATACAGGGAAACAACGGTGAGTTCTATTTTGCTGATTCAGCACTTTTGGCTAATAAACGTTTCACTGGTTGGCAATGACTACCGCAAACCAAACAACAATATATCTAGTAAATATAGCTTCCATTAATTTTAGCTTAGAAAAATAAATAAATACACGGATATTTTCAATTCGTAAAAGAAAGTTTAAGCCGTACTCGCTTGGCTTAAAGGCAGACACGCCCCTGGCATTAACTGTGTCAGCGGATTATGCGCCAAGCAGATTTGCATTTTCGACTTTGAAGAAAACATGTTTGACTCTATTTGTGAAGATAAAATTCGTATCTCCGCGCGGCCATGTGATATCCTCTATGTATTATCGAAGTGGAAACAATTTGGTTCATCCCTTCCCAAGATATAAACCTTTTCTTGTTTGGATGACGTCATACCACTTGACCACGCAGTTGCACCCCCATTTCCACTTAGACATTTTCACCAAAGTTTGGTTGTCTGAGGCTCATCCCTCCCTAAGATATAAACCGTTTCTCGTTTGATGACGTCATCTATGATGTCATAACACGTGACAACGCAATTTCACCCCCCTTGCCACTTAGATAATTTCACCCAAGTTCTGTTGTATGAGGTTCATCCCTTCCCAATACATATACACTTTCTCGTTTGATGGCGTCATCGATTACGTCATACCCCGTGACCATGCTGTTGCACCCCCCTTGCCATGGGAAGTTTCATCCCTTCCCATGATATACATAACTTTTTTTTTAAACTGGTGGGTTGCCTGTGTGATCCCATGACAAAACAGGTCGATGCCAATCTCGTTCCCAGTGCCTACTCTGCTGTTGTTTGTCGTAGGCACTGACGGCAGACAATCGTAGCCAATTCTGATTGGCCGATATTCCCGCCCGCTATTTTGAAATTTGCCTAACGAACAAAGACAGTCACCATATATGGAAAACCGGATACATCGATTTCGTCTGCGTCCCGAGTAAGCATGACCGAGAGGCTCTGGGAACGAGATTGAGGTCGATGCATATACACTTTTGTTTTCTTTCTTCTTTTTCTACATGTAGCTATGGGGCTCTGCTGGAGCTCCGCTAAAATTAAATTTCAAGTTTGGAGAAAATGTGTTTTTTCTTCTTTGAAAATTGAAGGAAATTTTTTTAAGGTGATAAAGAAATGAAGGTGATATTTTTACCGTGGATAATAAAGTGGAGATACACATAGGCATTTCGTAGCGCCTAATAATGTATGGACTGTTTTATTTGTCGAAATAGTTTGATATATTTTTCGTTTGCGTCAATTCAAACGACATTGTTTTCAACGAACAAAGAATGATTAACAAACAGAGATGGAGAAACCCGCATGCTAAAATATATAATTTAAACACGTATCTATAAATCGTTAAGCCAAACAAAAGCATTTCATTGAACTTCATTTTTACTATATTTTTTTCAAGTTGCTGCTAAGTATTATATTAATGTTTAGTCCATTTCCAGTAAAAGTAATTAAAAAAATACAGAAAAACAGGCTTAATAGTTTATTTTTTTAGCCAATAAGTGCTGAATCAGCAAAACTGAATATTGAGTTTTTTCTACCTTGATTTTCATTACGCTGCAACCAAATCGAAACCTTTTTAGTGGACAACTTAGAGTTACTTACCTTACCTATTTGACCAAATTTCCACAGACTCAGCACAAAGGGTGGCAAATATATTCACAAAAATGTCGACTTTTATACAAATTAAGGGTTCTCTATCCCGTCAATGTATCTTGTCTGCAAAACCTCCGTAACCTATTGCTAGGAAGTAAGTATTGAGCCTGATAATAGTATTGGACATCTTCATCGAAAGCCTGCGAGGACAAGGAAATTGCTGAACATTTTTTGATGTTATACCTCGTTACCATGGTAACAAAATGACACCTTCCCAACAAACGTTGTGCAGTGGAAACACCACAGCTACTGAAAATTTGATGTCCTAATTCTAAACCCTCACGAAACTATCACTAGCCAGTAACCTCAGAGGGGGTGACCTCCCCTTTCCCCTCCCTTGTACAAACATCACTAAAATGCTGTAAAATTAGTCAAACGTGACAATGAAATATGTTTTGCTATAATTCAATGTATTTAGTAGCTACTTTAGTTATTTTTCGTGAAAAATGTACAAGGTATTGCGTGGTATAGACAAAATATTCTATATATACCTGGAAAATCTATCTTATTTTAGGCGATTAGGCCGTCATCTTTAAGGGTGTGCAGAAGCTCGCCATTTTAATTGCACAAAAATGTTTTTGTATTTCCTGAAAGGAGAATGAATGCCCTTTTCTATGATACCTTTCTTATGTTCGAACTCATCCCAACATGGGTGATATTCGGTCGCAAATATGGTTATTTTTCTACATTTCGAAAACGTGCACTTTTTTAAAAATATTTAAAAATACAGAAAATATTGTATGTGTAACGGATGTTTGTGCAAAGAACTTAAAACGAACGCACATACGATGTACTTTTCAGAAAATAACTTGGTATTTTGATAAATACTTGCGATTTTTCTGTAGGGAGACGTTAACTTGGGGCAAAAATTACCAGGTTTTCACCCCTTTTTGGGCAAAAAATGAAAAATCCGGGTTTTCTCAACGACATTTAAATTAAATCAAAAAATTCTTTCAGCGCCGAAGACACCTCATCATAGACTATGTTTAAGGAAAGTTTGGGAAATTTTGATTTTTTCGACTCTTCCCGACTTGGTTGATATTTACAGAAACTCGCTCTTAAACAATAACAGCGACTTTAGTAATTCAGTGTTGTTTTTCTCTGGTGCACGCACGTGAAAAGTATATTATATTCACAGCTTTTTTGTCCAAGGAAAACTCAATGTGATGTTTAGGTGCATAGACCAATGATTAAACTTTTAGAAAACAGTTTAAATTTTCAAGCTTATTTCAAGAAAGCTTGTGAATTTTATCATATTTCAAAGTCAATCTTTGACGGGGATTTACTTAAAAATACTCATTGACTTTTGAAATCGCCCCTTTTAGTGGGTTTTGAGCTACTTGATTGCCTACTGATTGAAGAACGCCCATTAATGATCTGAAAACCCGAAAAACGACTTCAGTTTTCAGCAGCAAGCAACTTATATCGGAGGGTTTTTAGGCCTACTTTGGGGGGCACCGTCGCCTAAAATCACCTATCGTCGCTCAATGTCGCCTATGGTCACCTATTGTCGCCTAATGTCACCTAATGTTGCACTTTGTCGCCCACCAGCGACATGCCTTCCCTTTCAAATTTTGCGGATTAATGCCCCCTGATACCTTACTGATTTGAAGATTAGAGTTTCTTCATAGATTTTTATATGTATAACATGTGTAATTCCAGGAATTTTCCATACCTCTCCCATGGAAGGATATTGAATTTCCACCACTTGATTTTCCACAAAAATACAATTTCCACAAAAATACAGTAGGCTAATTGTGATTGAAAAATAAAGGAAAATTGAGCCCCCATCGCCGCTATGGAATTTCCAGTCCCTTCTGTGGAGATGGTATTGATATCTTCCGGAATCACACAATAAATTAGAATGCATTTTCGTTTTAATTATTAACAATTTATTGTGAACAACTCAAACTTTCAGTACTGTTAATAGTACTTGGCTGTCTTACCCTTGATTAATTTAACCTTGTTTACAGTGTCAGAGTAACTTAACCTTACATCTCTTCATTTCTATTCTACGCATAAACCGCGCGCGAAGAACAACAAGAGACACGGTTGGAGTGTGACATTGCCAATTGCTTGGTGGGCAGTGTGCAATCGATCAGTATTTTAATAATCAATATTAATAAATCGATAATAATAAAAATACGCTTACAATTATTTCAATGAGCCTACTCTAAATGCTAAGAAATACATCAAAATAGTACATTGCCCGGCGTAAAAAACCACTGGGATAAAACCCATCGGGAAAAAACACCCAGTGGAAACGTACCCTCCCGGAGCGAATACAATGTACAACTCTGAGGGCTAGAGTTTAAGTCCTATAAACGAAATTGCTAAACAAAATGCAATAGAAAATATTCGGTTAACGAATAAACAATATATGCAAGTGACCCGAGAAATGTTCTGTAAAACCTAGATCTGAATTTGGGCACAAAACAACATGGCTTGTTTTGCTGTCCAACAAACGAGATAAAGAGCGCGAAATTGCGAAATTATTTATAGCAGCATAGCTGAATAATGAGCATATCCTAAAATGGAAATCCATTGTGATATAACAAAAGATGCTCTGAACCGAAATGAAAACGCTTTCCAACTCCACGATGTTACGTTGGAAAGCATAATTTCATTTCTATTCTACGCATAAACCGCGCGCGAAGAACAACAAGAGACACGGTTGGAGTGTGACATTGCCAATTGCTTGGTGGACAGCGTGCAATCGGCCTAGAGACAATAAAACAACAACGAGAAACGTGAGGAAAACAAGCGAAGGAAAAGCTATAAATTAATAGCTCTAGAAACGGCGAGTTTATCTACTAACTTGAGTCTAACATAGCTATCTTTGGATTTGGCGCATTTCCAGCCGGCATGACGATCAAGCATAGCATCTGAAACTCCACTGTCTTTACATGCAGTAGCACCTCCTTTTTTAAGACTGTGAGTTCCAAATCGACTTGGATCTAAGGCAAAATTAGAAAGAGTAACGCGAAAACTTTCCCTAACTCTCGAGTATGAAATACTTGGTTTAAAGCGGGACTGTCACGGTACGCGCATGTGCGAATTTTGATCACTTTGGTCCGGGCCGGAACGATGGCTGTGAAACGGAGGAATTACGCTGGTAGAATCCGTTCAAATCTTGTTGTTTCGGGGTCCATCTACCCTAAATTCTTAACGGGTATTCTCTCCTGAGATCTCCTTAGTATCGTGACCAAATTTTGGAGTCGATGCAATATTGTTTGTCGTTTTAAATTGAATGAGACTCGAGCGTCATTTTCACTGATGGTTGCCGAACAAGAAAGGCCTAATCGAGGTCGTCCTTACGCCAAAATGGCTTGGGAACACAATAAAGCAGGATCTGGATATCGAAAAGGGTCCACGAGACATGGAAATTGTTCAAGGGCTACGGTATCTTCACCTCAGACAACGATTTCGCAGCTCATTAGCCTAAAAACCCCTAAAAACTTATCATAATGTCGCCTCCTGACGAATGAACTCCAAATTATGTTTTCCCTGAGGCGACGTCGCGCGGGGCGTGGGCACTTTCCCGCAAAACGAAATGTCCCGTGATTGGTTTATTTAAACAGGGAGTCCCCGTTTTGAATGATAGTTATATATGGGATCGGCGGTCTTTGCTCGAGCATGCGCGTACCGTGACAGTCCCGCTTTAAGAGCAGAACCGCGAGAAGTTAATCTACAAACTAAATGTTGATCTGGAGAGTCAGGAAGTCTAACTAGCAACTTCTCCGTAATAGCGACTGGACATGAAAGTTTAGAAGATCTATTAAAAAATACAGTATGACCTTTGGCGTGCTGGTCATTTTTCCTTTTTGGAGAAAAAATAGTCATATGAGTAGGATACCCGAAGGTCGTGGGTTCGAATCCCACTCAGCCTGGATTTTTTTTTTTTTCAGATCCAGGTAGTTTTCTCTGGTAGGCATACTTAGTTTGTGAGTCCCTGAAGACGATTTATATATTGAGTAGGATAAATACAAACATGCTGCCGAATAATATGAATGACTTCGTCACAGCGAAGTAAGCCTACGAAAGAAACTGCAAAAATAAAACAGGTTCTTAGGTCAAAAAGAGATACATTAAGAACATTTAAAGATTCAATAATATTACAAACAGTATCACGCTCTAAAGGAAGTTTGGGATTACAAGGTTGACCCAAAAATCTTCTAGCAGCCTCTAAAGTTTGTTTAACAAACACGTTATCAGTAGGTGAAGGCAATCCTGCAAGTTCATGAGCCCACTTAACTCCATATACTGCAGCCTCTAAAGGAGACACTGTTTTACAATCTTCAAATTTATCTCTCAAATATAAAGACAGCAAAAAAGGTGGCACCGGAAATTGAGTATGCCCGAAATTTTCCAATTCCCATTTTTTGAAATTATTCCAACAATTTTTGTATTTGTTTACTGTAGAAGAAGCTTTAGAACAAAGCTGAAATCGAGGAAGCGAATCTGCTAAGTTTTGTAACCTATTTGGTAAAGGAAAGGCCTTGCCTTCTAGCCAGACACCAGCTTTTAAGACATCTGCAAAAAAAAAAAATAATAATAACAATTACATTGCAAAATCGATCCTAAGTGCCAAGACCCGAAACTTTGGATAACCGTAAAACACAGACTTCTTATTTCTGTAAACAGTCAAAGCACCACGCCCAAGGATAAACATATCACACGACCTATCTAGATAAATGTAATCCTTAACAAAAGGTCTAAAAACCATAGTCGAATTCGATTAAAACATGATAAGTGAAGGCCAAAAAACAGCTGATTTCCATTCAGGAATGACAATGACACCATGAGCTTTACACGCATGCATGTGATGCAAAACAGCATTGATCAAAAACGGAGGCGGACAAACATAGCTTTACAATTTTCCCAATCTTGCGTAAAACAATCAACAGCCTCAGACTTGGGATCCCAAAACTTAGAATTAAATCTCGATAACTGCGCATTGTAATGACAGGCCATTCTGTCGACATCAAATGGACCCCATTGACAAGAGATCTTGTGAAAAAGATTCGGATTTAACATCCAGTCATCCGGGTCAACAATTCTGCTCAAATAATCAGCTAGAACATTCTCATCTCTTGGAATCCATTGAACCTGAAAAGAAAGCTTGTTACACAAACATAAACTGAAAATTTCCAGCGCAATCTGTTGCAAATGCGAAACAGCGCTTCCAACATGAGCAATGCGCACAGCATTTTGATTATCAGAGAAAATCTTGACATTTCTTCCTCTACAAATCTCAACAAAACTTTTCAAACTCAGCAAAATAGCTAATAATTCTCTAGCAGTAGAACTCCCTTGCTTTTCGGACTCACTCCACATGCCCGTACAATACTTGCGATCATTACAGACGTTCAAAAAAGCACCATAACCAGTCTCACTGGCATCACAAGTCAAAGTGACAGTACAAGATAACGATCTATTAATTGGAAAACCACTCAAGGCATCTACATTCTGGGGCCAAAACCTGAGCTCTTGCAAAACGCCTTCAGGCGCTACAACGATATCATTCCAACTACTTCTTTGTTGAATCAAAAAATACATTTGTCTAGTAAACAATCTTGATAACGGTCCAATGGCCTTTGACAGAGAAATGACAAAACCAGCGACACTGGCAACTTGTTTGACACAAAGGTTAGGAAAACAATCAATCATTCCGTTTAACACACTCTTCAATTTGACAATTTTCTTCCCTGGCACAAAATACATCATACGTAAAGTATCAATAACAATACCCAACCATTCGCCAAGCTGAACTGGGTCCCACTTGGATTTTTTCGCATTGTATTTCCAGCCAGACGATTCCAAATCTGACTTAACCATAGCACTAGCTGCGCAAGTAACTGCACAGGTCTCACACCCAAAAATCCCGTCATCAATGTATAAAATTGCACAAATGCCAGCAGATCTCCATCGGGCAACAAGTGGCTTGAACATTCTGGTAAATAAATAACAAGCGGAAGATAAACCAAAAGGCAAAACACGAAAAACAAAATATCTAACACCGGTGGAAAAACGCCAAGAAAACCCTAAATACTGCCAATATTCTGAATTAATATCAATGTGATGATAACCTGACTCAATGTCGAAGGTGAAAAACCAATAGTTATCCTTAAAGAATTCAGAAAGCGTACTTAAATCTTCATATTTAAACTTAAATGACTTCAGATAAGGATTAACTGAACGACTTAAATCTAGTACTAATCTTAACTTACGACCTTCTACCACAGATAATGGATTGCAGCAAAAAGGCGGTGAGTTGACCTCTACAGCACATTTGTTACGAACGAGCTCCTCTATAGCATTAACAACAAAATCTGGATGAGATAAGGAACTTTTATTATTAGCAATAAAGCAAGGCGGAGGAAAAACCTCAAAAGGTAAAATATAATCGCTAGACAAAACACCTCTGACAAAAGCAGGCAGCTCAAGATTGTTAAACCACCACTCCTTATTAGAACTTATTCTACCTTGTACACTGGAAACTTCCGATTCCAAAAAATCGGCCTCAATTTGCAAACAACTAATTAAACTAAAGTCACCTTCACTAAGTAACTGATAGTCAAAACCTTCATTTTGGAGCAGCAGCGGAGATGGATGACAAAACGGTTGGTTGGGTTGGTATTATGAGTAACTGGCGCTGGGCATGAGACACGGCAGCTTGTGTGGGACGAGTTGCGACGTATGATCTGGCGTAACAATTCCTCCAATAATGGCCGATCTTCCCGCAGAAGTGACAGGAACTCGAAAATGGAGATGAGAAAGCATTAGTAGCAGAATAATTTAAATTCCTATTCAAGACAGGGCTTTTAAAATCTCTAAATCTAAACGGTTTACATGCTATGGGTAATTCTTTATATTCAGCGACGAATTCCCAACCATGCAAATCTGCTAGCAAGATGTGCTTTTTTCTAAGAGCAATCAGTTCTATACCTTCGTTAATCGCCTGTAGAGCCTCTAATTGCTTCCCTGATGACACAGCATCCTTAGCACACTCAAACTTGGCTTCCACTTTTTCTTGATGAAGAAACTGCTCCTCGCATCCCTTACTTTTAAACGAATGACGCGGAACTGAGTCAAATCGAGCCTTCTTAACAGCCCTAAACACTGCTTCTTCGTTTTGGCGTTTCATTTCATTGCAAAACGTCATAAACAAAACGTCATAACTGAGCCGACCCCATCGAAGTACCAGCAGTAGCCGCCATAGATGGGCCAGGTTGACTAGCAAACACATTCTGACCAGGAACTTGAGCAGTCTCGCCAACGGGTTGAGAAGGCGAGAACGACGGGACAGAAACGACTGGAACTTGAGAAGCTAAATTCTGATCCATCGAAGTTGAATCGTACGAACGATCTCCCATAACAGAAAGGAAATCGACTAAACACAAAACAACATGGCTTGTTTTGCTGTCCAACAAACGAGATAAAGAGCGCGAAATTGCGAAATTATTTATAGCAGCATAGCTGAATAATGAGCATATCCTAAAATGGAAATCCATTGTGATATAACAAAAGATGCTCTGAACCGAAATGAAAACGCTTTCCAACTCCACGATGTTACGTTGGAAAGCATAATTTTCACTGCTCATCATAAAATAAGTTAATTAATTCTTCTGTTTACTTTTTGCAAATTATAAAGACTGAGTGGTTTTGAATTATTATTGTCATTAGATATTCCACCATCTACCACTAGACATGGACAATTTTACAGTCGTGCGCGCTCAACCGAGGCCACCCCGCGTAAGTTTTTGACAAGTTTTTGACAGGTTTTTGACAAGTTTGGTGAAAGTTCGATGGGTATCCGAACAGGTGAAAGATGGATGGCAACACATTCGGTAAGTACTTCGGTAACAATCGTAAATAAAATATTGCAAAATACATTGGTATTCGTATTTTTTATTCGAAATTTATTTATGTTCCCTTCATCCTTCTACAGCAAACGTCCAGCTCCGCGTGAACCGAAGTGGCGGGATCTTCGATAACGGTCGTTCATACCCTGTTTTGTATCGAGAACGGATACTAGATCTGCATCATGATGGAAACAGCGCACGGGAAATAGCAAGACAACTACGTGTCAGTCGGAATTTTGTCGGCAAAGTTGTCAAACGATACGACAAGGCTAATACTTCTCTTCCTGTTCCAAAAACATTCCCCGATCCACCCAAAATCGACCATCCCGCGTCGGAGTTTATTGAAGTTCAACGGCTTTGGAAGTCCAGTACATATGGGAAAGAAATACAAGAACGGCTCCTCCTGGATGGAGTTTTACATCCAGACGATATCCCGAGCATCTCCCAGATCAACAAAATATCGCGCAATAAACATGCAATGACGAGAAAAAAGATAACAGTGATCCCGCGCGAATCAACCACCCCAGACATAACGCAGAAAACTGATGACTACCTCGCAGAAATATCGGCATTCCACCCCACCCAGATTCATTTTTTTGATGAATCAAGTGTAATAAAAACCACTGGAAATAGGAACTACGGAAGTGCTCCCGTTGGCGAGCCCGCATTCGAGATACAGCGCTACGCATCAAATGCGAACTTCACCATCAACTTGCTGCACTCAATAAATGGAGTTGATTTTTATAACATTTTGAATGGACCATCGAACGGGAATGAGCTGCTTATTTTCTTTGACGATGCTATACAGTTACAGCGCGCAGATGGAAGTGCCCTTCTTGAACGTGGAGATCGTGTAGTCATGGACAATTGTGGCTTCCACCATGCCCATTTTGTAGAACCAGTCTTACGAGATATGCTTGCGGATTGCGGAGTTAGATTGATTTACCAGCCTCCATACTCACCGCAGTTCAACACTTGTGAGATGTGTTTCCATTGCATAAAGGCATATTTGCGTCGCAATCAGTTGCTGGCAGAACATGAAACTGAAATAGCTATCGCCGATGGTATTCTCGAAGTCACTCCAAGGCAGTCGTGGTCATTCTTCCAACATATCGGTTATGTTTAGCCTAAATTCAGCGACTGTAATATTTAGCAGGCATAATATAAGCAAACAAACAAACTACTCTGGACTTCAAATTACCAACCTCTTTATAGTCTGTCATGTTTAGTTTACAAGTTATTCGCTTCAAGGAAAGCGCTCCGTTTGTGTTTGTTGAATATGTAGACAAAAAAGTATGAACATTTTCAATTCTAAAAAGTTCGATAGAAAACCCATATTACAATAGTGTAATGTTTTTGAACAACAAATGTTCGATATTATAGCCTGCGTAGCGGCTACCATAAATACAGTACAAGCATAATGTTTTTATAGTATAGTATTCTAAGTTGATGTTTATGACCTCCAGGTCACGCTTCTACAAAATAGCAAATAGGCAAATCAAAGAGAATGATTCCAGAAATCTCCGTGGACCAATACAACGTGTTATGAGTAGACTTTTCAGAAAATCAAAAGAGAAAAGCTACGGGATTTTCTAGAGCAAATATACTGTGCAGGATGTTTCTCACGTATCTTACAGACGGTTATGGAAGTGCAGGGGTTACTTATACAGGTAGTTTTGGTGTGACCAGAAACATACTGTGCATAGGCGAGCTCGGATACTAGAAAGAGACATGAAGGCTTTATCTTGCTCCTTCAGTTTTTCGAGTTCCTCTCGCGCGCTCGCTAGCTGGACTTGTAACACAGTAAGATTGTCCGCGAGCTCCTGCTGCTTGGCATCCAATGGACTCGTGGGCTTATTGATCACAGCAGGATTATTTAGGCTTCGTTGGTCTATCTCCATTGTTGAACTGGTGGTCTGCATCAGAGAGCGATAGGTGAGTTGCCTGGGCTGTAATTCCCTATTTGAAGTAGATGGATCAGCAACGCAATCTCGCATTCGTAAGAGTTTTCGAGGAGCTGGCGAGTTTACCTCATGAGCTTTGATGTAAACTTTTCTGTAGTTGCGATCTTGAACAGTCTGAGCAGTGCGAATCATGTCTGCTAGCGCAAAATGATCGTTCGGTGAAATGTTCACAAAGTCGCCATCTTCGTCTTTATACCGAACTCTAATAGACTCTTCCTCCAGATCTGCTAATGGTGAACAGTGTGTCTTTATAGCTTTGATTAAACTTTCGTAGGTAGGGTTTTCAAGTAAAAATGTGGCAAAACGTGTTCCCTCGCTATATTCGGCCTTCACTTGAAGCGCCATATTTATCTATGAGAAGTGACCTTCGTGAGTGATTTTGATGCCTAACAACAAAAGGTCCTGATTGGTCAGGATATGCAAAACTTGTCAAAAACCTGTCATGAACTCATCAGAAACTTACGCGGGGTGGCCTCGGTTGGGCGCGCACGACTGTAAAATACTTACAGAAACAGTTTCTCCATGTCCTGCATTGTCAAAATAATCATCAGAAAATTATGCATTTCACTGATCGAAGACGTGCCAGAAATATGACTCACTTCTTTGTTGTAAATAGTCGCTGACCAAACAATTGAAAATTACCCACAAGACCCTTGGGACGAGGTGTCCAACGTTCCCAAGGTCTTCTGGGTAATTTTCAAGATGGCGGGTCACTGTGCACGTCGTACATTTTATATTAAGCTTACGTCTTGCTGACAACGAAGATCAAAACTGCGCCTTTTTTCAAGGACAAGAAAAGCAATGCAAAACATAGAGCATACTATGTGGGTTGCAGTTAACTGGGCCGATAAAAGGTGAGTAGTTAATTTTTTTTCGATTTGTAACCTCCTATTCCTAATTTTAGTAAACTGGACGAGGGAAACTGAACTGAACTAAATCTTTACCACTTTTGTAATTGCTTGTAAATCACAACAACTGGGCTAACAATTTAACTCCTATTAGTATTTTTATTTGCTTTTTGTGCTGCATTTCTTTTCTCCTACGAGTCAGCAACCATATCAGTGGAAATTATAACCGAATTACATCCAAGTTTCACTGATCGAAGACGTGCCAGAAATATGACTCACTTCTTTGTTGTAAATAGTCGCTGACCAAACAATTGAAAATTACCCACAAGACCCTTGGGACGAGGTGTCCAACGTTCCCAAGGTCTTCTGGGTAATTTTCAAGATGGCGGGTCACTGTGCACGTCGTACATTTTATATTAAGCTTACGTCTTGCTGACAACGAAGATCAAAACTGCGCCTTTTTTCAAGGACAAGAAAAGCAATGCAAAACATAGAGCATACTATGTGGGTTGCAGTTAACTGGGCCGATAAAAGGTGAGTAGTTAATTTTTTTTCGATTTGTAACCTCCTATTCCTAGTTTTAATAAACTGAACGAGGGAAACTGAACTGAACAAAATCTTTACCACTTTTGTAATTGCTTGTAAATCACAACAACTGGGCTAACAATTTAACTCCTATTAGTATTTTTATTTGCTTTTTGTGCTGCATTTCTTTTCTCCTACGAGTCAGCAACCATATCAGTGGAAATTATAACCGAATTACATCCAAGTTGAGTTATAAACCTACCTTGGAAGTACAATGCTTCTGAACAAACTTTGCAACCCAAATTAGACATTGTGAAAAGAATGGGTCTTATCATAGTTTCCGTCCACATATTGTTGAGTTAGACTTAGAGAAAGAAATACAAATCCCACATAAACTCTGCAATTAATGTGAAGTCAAATCATTGCAAAAATATTGAACATTTCAACTTAGCCTAAAATAAGTGCCTAAACAATCAATCTACTAAATTTCAGCTGCCTACGCTTTCTCTAAAGCGAGCGATAGGTTTTAGTTTTCCACATTTATGCTTTATTTTGACAGGCTTTTTATGCATCGATGCACACAAATTTTACAGGCATCAGTACGAAGAATAAAAAATACAATTGCTCAATTCATACAGTAGCTATAACCTCCAAACCTTGCAGGTAAACTGTTTCAGTCACTATCTCAATGCTATGATTAATATTAAAATTTATCAATGTGTTTGATATTTTCGCAATGATTTCACTTTATGTTTGCAGGGTTTTGAACTTCTTGCCTACTCAACAAAATTGTGGCAGAAACTGTGATAAGGCCTATTGTAAAAGTTCACCACAAACAGTGTTATTTGATTATAGCAGTGTTGTTCTTATTCAAATTCAGGATTGTTTCTCTGTGCACATGTTAACTCGTCCTGGTTTTCCACATATTGGAGTTGTCGCTGTTGAGCTTTCCTGCTTCTGGTTATGCCAGCTAGATCCCTGTATGAGGTTATTGAAATACCTGCAGAATTTCTTATTACACGCTTTCTTGTCAATAAGGCTACAATGGCGGACAAAACTGTTGGGACACTAGTGCCTTTTAACCCTCATTTCATGATACTTTATTGTAAAATATGTTTGTCAACCCCCCTCCCCCGGTACAATGTGTTTAAGAGCATGACAAAGTGTACCGAGCTAATTTCTCAACATTGTGACCGGGGAGAGGGGATTTTCATGTTAGTTTTTCTAGAGCTCTCCGTTTCACGTCATTCGGCCCTGAAAAACGGGCAGTGTCCCAACAAGTTTTGTCCGCCATTGTCTGAAAGTGCGTAAAACTAAAACACGTATTTAAGCTTGATTGTCTGTATATTTTTTATTCTCCTTAGGAATATAATATGCTAGGTGATTGATTCAGTTGTAGAGCTAATAAAAATCGCAAAAATTCTTTCGGTTTTGCTAGTGAAGAGCCCAATGTATTGGGATTCCTGTGGTTTTCGCGCGAGCGCTCGGCAAATGAGACATATATTTGTTCACGTTCTTGTTCTGTTTCCACATGGATTTGATGAAATAGTACGATTCGACGACAACGAGAGCATTTCGGAGCTGCTTAAATCACCAAACTCAGCAGCGAGATTAGCGAGAGATTGCACCTTCCGTGCGATGCTTTGCCTTGTTAATCACGCAAAGAAAGTCACGCGATGTGTGACTGAATGAATTGTTTTTCTTCGCTGCGAGCTGAAATTTAATTTTATTGATCTATTTTCTTGATATCTATGCTTAGTGAGATAAACTTCAGATATGTAGCGCTTTGAATTTGCAAAAACCCTTAAATATTAACGATTAACCACGGTCAACCACGATTAACCATCACTCAATTAGGAAAGAAACTATTTTATATTCTCTACGGCTAATATATAGATTTAGCCACTGGCTAAAAGCGGAGCTCCCGGTTACATATTTATAAGTCCTGCAAAAGATTAATAATGTGACGTGTCGCGACGTCACTTGCTACAGAAAACATTCGTGTTCTCCATTGCCATACTTGCAAATTCAGATTTTTTTTATGTTGCATTTCAAAGAGCTCCATACCCACATACTCCGGATGTTTTCTTGACTGTACCCAAGTTTGTTCGCCTAGCGATGTTGCCTTCTCGAGATATAGACTTTTCTAGATTTATTAACGTCATCGATGACGTCATGTCACGTGATCTTGGTAGTGCACCCCCCTTGCCTCCAAAATAAGTTTACCAAAGTTTGGTCACCTAGCGATGTTGCCTTCCTGAGATATTCACTTTCTAGTTTTGATGACGTCATGTCACGTGACCTTGATTGTGCACCCCCCTTGCCTCCAAAATAACTTTACCCAAGTTTGGTCACCTAGTGGTGTTGCCTTCTTCAGATATTGACATTTCTAGTTTTGATGACGTCATCGATGATGTCATGTCACGTGACCTTGGAAGTGAACTCCCTTGCCTCCAAAATAACTTTACCCAAGTTTGGTCACCTAGCGATGTTGCCTTCTTGAGATATTGTCTTTTCTAGTTTGGATGACGTCATCGATGACGTCATGTCACGTGACCTTGGTGGTGCACTCCCCTTGCCTCCAAAATAATTTTACCAAAGTTTGGTCACCTACCGATGTTGCCTTCTTGAGATATTGACTTTTCTACTTATGATGACGTCATCGATGACGTCATGTCACGTGACCTTGGTGGTGCACTCCCCTTGCCTCCAAAATAACTTTACCCAAGTTTGGTCACCTAGCGATGTTGCCTTCTTGAGATATTGACTTTTCTAGTTTCGATGACGTCATCGATGACGTCATGTCACGTGGCCTTGGTGGTGCATCCCCCTTACCTCCAAAATAACTTTACCCAAGTTTGGTCACCTAGCGATGTTGCCTTCTTGAGATATTGACTTTTCTAGTTTTGATGACGTCATCGATGACGTCATGTCACGTGACCTTGGTAGTGCACCCCCCTTGCCTCCAGAATAACTTTACCCAAGTTTGGTCACCTATCGATGTTGCCTTCTTGAGATATTGACTTTTCTAGTTTCGATGACGTCATTACGGACGAACGAACGAACGAACGAACGGACGAACGAACGCACAAACCGGAAGTCCATGACAGAATCGTTTGATGCATATACACTTTTTTTTTGTTCCTTTTTCTCCTGCATGTAGCTATGGGGCTCCGCTCGCGGGCGCCTTCGGCGCCCGCGGGAGCTCCGCTATCAATGGTTAATCGTGATTAATCGTAGTTTTTTAGGATCATATGCTCGGATTTGTACATGCAGGGATAGAATACGTCTAGATATCATCAAGGGTTTCAATTGTAGAATGACATCCTCTTTTAGCTTCAGTATCAAGGCAAGAGTTTATTTTCCGTATTTGGGTTGCCTGTGGTGGAGACTATATTTGCACAACACGTGCGCGTTGCAATGTAAATGAGACCGGAATAAATCAAAGGTGTTATAGTTCTATTGCTTACTTTTTCTTCTCAGACATGTGCATGCATCATAAGTCTTTTTCAAGAAATGTTAGCGTTCACTGCACGAACTCTCTTAAAAACACGCATGATTTTTCTTTCCTGTGCTACCGTAAGTTTTTTGGGCCGCCCACCTTTGTGCTTCTCCGTACCTTCTAAGTTGTCTTTATCGATACAATTTCGCAGCCTATGATAACTTCACCTTGAAATTTTAAGCTTTTTACAAACCCTCGTCCCCGGTAGTTGTCTCAGCGTTTCTCTGTGTAGAATGAATGCCCCTTTAAGTGGAGAAATACGGCCGTGAAAAGCCATGACCACTGCTTAGCACTTCTAATTTCTATTATGTCACAATCCAACTGACCCTCGAATGTACGTTTTGTAATGCAATTTTACTCAAAGACGTTACAGATCCGATAACAAGCTACACACCCACGTTGCTTGTTCTATTACTCAATCAAATACTAAAAAAAATCCGGTCAGTTGTTTGTTTGTTTATTACGCAAACACGGCAGTAATAAAAGGTACCCTGTCTAATTTTTGCCTCAGACAATGGCGGACAAAACTGTTGGGACACTAGTTCCTTTTAACCCTCATTTCATGATACTTTATTGTAAAATATGTTTGTCAACCCCCTCCCCCGGTACAATGTTGTTTAAGAGCATGACAAAGTGTACCGAGCTAATTTCTCAACATTGTGACCGGGGAGAGGGGATTTTCATGTTAGTTTTTCTAGAGCTCTCCGTTTCACGTCATTCGGCCCTGAAAAACGGGCAGTGTCCCAACAAGTTTTGTCCGCCATTGTAGCTCTACCTCATGGTCCTCCATACTCTGACCATCCATGCATTCAGCTTCACCCCTCAGAGTCTGAATCTTCTTGACTGTTACTGCTTCCCCCTATTAAGATGCGGTGCTGATCAGAAAGCTGGTCAAGTTTTTCACAGTACTCATTAGTTAGAGCATAGCTAACCTTTCCCTCTTGCCAGCCAGTTGTTAACTCTTCTACTGGAATCAGGAGTGGGGTTCCTGCATTTTTCACAACTGTTCCATAATACACCTTTACTGGATTTGACATTAGAGAGAAAACCCTGCAATTACTATCTTGTGCCTGCTCATTTAGCCACATGGCGAGAAATAGCGAATGATAATGGGAGGAGTTTAAACATGACCCTAATTATGCTGTCAATAAAGTCGATTGTCCTATTGCGTCTCTCATTGGTCGCTGTCGATTGGTGGGTCAATTAGTATGCAAAAACAAACCCTGACTTCCGGGAGAGACAGAAGAGAGAGTGAAGGGTTGTTATAAATTGCTTAAAACTTTGCCTTTTCGGCTGATAACATGCCAAGAAGAAACAATTTGAAAGCAAAGTAAAATAATATATCATGCTTTTTGTTAATTTTGGGAAAATATCGAGGATGCGTTGATAAATAACGAGAGTCAATACTGAACTTTGCCTTCGCCGGTTCGCTTCAAGTTCGCGCTAATATTTAAAAATTAAGTTCGCTAGGCACTTGGTACTCGTTTCTAGTCTTTTTGGACACATATTATTAGCAGAGGAACGCCTGGTTGTACACTGTCGAAGAACTGGCCGCTCAGAGCGGAAAGAAGCGAAGAAATCGGCATTTTTTCGAGCTTTTTTGCTTCGAGGCGGACTTCAAGGGCCAAACAATGAAGCCTCGTTTAACATGGAAGTGGATCTTAAAAACCGAGCTGAAAAATCATTTACATGACGTGAAATCTGTGTGAATTTACGAAGGAATTCTTGTTCTTTTGATCTGGAGGTAAAGTGAGGTTTGTACGAGCTTATAACATTACGAAATTTGACTGTTAGTTCTGTGTATTTTAGCGCCGTGGCATAGACTTCCTCTTGTAAACAGAGATCTTGAGTTTGTAACCTAGATTTGACAAAACCGAACCGATTTTATACTGTAGCCCACCAATATTACCACGAAAAGAAAGATGAACAACATGTTGTTTCGATCGGAGGCAAAGTAACTTTCGATTTCGAATTTAGCCCAGTGTTATCTTGAATTTAAGTTTCATTGCCATACATTTACAGTAAATTATTTGAAGGTAATCTGAGTCCATATTTTAGAAGTGCCACGCTCAAGTGCGCATGTCCATTCGGTATTTCTCCCCATGAGAAACCATAAACGATACATCCGTTTTTGAATGGTGTGCTTTGTTCACCCGCAGGAGCCACCACTTGTCTGCACTTGGTACATTTCCATCAGAGCCAGGGTTAATTATCAGAATGTCACCAGGTTGTCGATCTGGTCTAGTTACTCCTCTCCTTATGCCCAGTTCACTCATAAGCTTCTCAAAATCTGGATAATGTCGGGAGTCCTGTAAAGGTCCCTGATATTCTGTCATTTCAATTTAAAAGTAGCTTACATGACACATATAACCCCAAGAACGAAAAAAAGACACCTAATTTGATATAAACATTATTTTATTTAAACATATTGTTTCAAAGGGAAATGCCCTTTTAGTATATACAACTTTACAATTCAATCTATCGCGATTATGAGGGATAGGCTTAACAAATTACAGTTGGCGATTGGCCGCACTTTGGTGCTTCGAAACGAAGGTCTTAGAACGGCATTTAGTATTTTAGCCGACCCTTGACGAAGGTCCAGGCCTTCTCTTCGCTTTCACCTCCACTCGGAAACCTCGTAAACAGCAAAACTGAAATAGAAAAAAATAGCACTCGTCACATATCCACATACCATCGTAACGTTTTCCAAAGTTTTATCGTACGTCCATTTAGCCAACAATGTAGATTACAATTCACTAGACCATTCAAGCTAAGCCAGTAATTTGTTTTACAACGAACGATGTAATCAGCCGAGGCATAGCGTGAACAATGCGCCTAACATTGAAGTACCTTTCAGGGCATTCAGCCTCGTCGAGTCCAGAGCGTCTTTTCCGTAGTTTCCGTCACAGTTGCACCGCTGCAGCTCTTCTTGGCTAAAGAACTTTGGCAGCAACTTCAGAGCACAAAGATGCCGCTGTTTGGTCTCTCTGCTAAGTATCTCGCGCACGATGTTTACTTTTCTGGGCGTAACGCAGCTGTGTATGAGTTCGTCGGGCACCGGAGCAGTGAACGCAGGTGTGGGTACTGGTGTCGATGAAGCTGCTGGGCGCAATTGGAAGGAAGACATGGCGGCATTCTCATTCTCAGTTTCGTTCTCGCAGAGATTAGCAAAGGCCTCCATGTCAATAGTTTCGAGGCCGTCCCCTGCTTGAGACATCTCGGGCGCGTCACTCTATGGAAACGTAAAAGGAGAGAGATAAAATTAGCATCATGCAATTTTCCAATTAAGTATGCATTCGCATTCATTCATCCATTATCGTTTCCGACATTCCTTTTGTAGATACATAAAAAACGATCCTTGCCTGGCTGCTAATAGGAGCTATTACTTGCTCGATCGAATCCTCGCGGCTGGTAAACGACGGGCGAGCGATTCTTTCGGAACTGTTAATTTCTCGTGGGACCTTAAAGATAAGAAAGACCTCTATATACAATCTCTTCCACTTGTTATTCACGTTAGTAATCTGAATACCTGTGAAACCAAGAATGAGCGGGGCCCGTCTTTATCCAAAATACATACCCATGTGTTCAAGGAGAGGTTGACAACTGACGTCTCGAGGGTACCCAAGCGGCCAATGCAGTTCTCGAGAGTTGATTCCATGCTGACCACGGAACATTGAAGGCCTTCTATTACCTGGACAGGATACCAAAGGTGAAACGTTAGAAGAATATCATGGAAGTGGTGAAATACCGTTGAAAAACTAATTTAGCCATTCTCAGTAACACGCGCAGTTGAAAAGAAATGCAACAAACTCGAACTACCAACGCACGTTCTCGATTAACACAGTCTTAAGAGCCACGCGTTAGATCGACACGCCAGTTATTGTTCTGTTTACTCACCGTAACAGCACGCTCGAGGGTGTTCTGTAGGTTGGTTAACTGCTGTTTCAGAGCGTCGCTCTCCTTGTCCTTTTCTTTCAACTGCCGTCGGAGCTCATCTGCGGACTCGTGGCTCGCGTCCTGTGGATCTGCATGTGGAGGTGTTGCGGCCATCACGACTGCAGGCGGCTGGTTGGCTGACCTCTTCTTGCGGTTTTTCTCCCATAAGGCTACCCTGGCGGTCTGCTCATCCAGAAACTGTTCGTATGGATCATGCACTGACTGACTCGGTTCTTGCTCGAGAGTTTCAGTCGGGACATCTACAAAATTGGATTATCGAGGCCATTACTAAACGCTCAGACGAAACAAGAGGAATTGGCGTTTAAACTTAGTTAATGACTATGTACTAACCTTTTTTTGCCCTTGAGTATTCCCACTTTTCCACAACTTCCACGTCATACCACTGCCGTCCGAATTTTATTTTCACTGCATCGCCAGGATAGAGATTCGGGTACCTTTTACCCTCGCCCGCTTCCTCGTTTGCCAGTTTGATTTCCTTCCTTTTAGGCCAATGAGAATGGTCACGCCACTCACAGTTAGTTTTCCAAAGCACTTGAACTGTAGCATTGATAGACATGGTGCGGTCGAGAGAAAGTTTACAGCTTGTCGTGTATCGAAGATCAATGAGCAAGTGAGCTAGTTCTGCACTGCACCTTTTTATATCCCCCTCCAAAAAATGGTTTTGTCTTGGAAACTGAACACAATGGTCCAAAATACAAAACGATAACAATAGTTGAGGTAATTAGTCTTTTTAGAGCAAAATATGTGATGCAATACTGGGCAGCGCTATTGTCCTAAAGCCATGAAAGGAACGCCACCGAGTTTTTATGTAGCGCTGGCTTCGGTCACCAATAAAACCTTCCAGCTGTAAAGCGCATAAAAAATACATGGTTTACATTAAACTTCGGTGTACTTGCGGGTTGTTCATTTTGTGCCACGAAACGAGAGGAACTTTGCTTTTTCAGTGTCGGCAAATTGGGCGGCGCTATTGTCCTAAAGCCATGAAAGGGACGCCACCGAATTTTTTTTATGTAGCGCTGACTTCGGTCACCAATAAAACCTATCAGCTGTAAAGCGCATAAAAAATACAAGGTTTACATTAAACTTCGGTCCATAAGCTTTAAAATGTGCGATACTTGTGGGTTGTTCATTTTGTGCCACGAAACGAGAGGAACTTTGCTTTTTCACTAGAAGGGACGCCACCGAGTTTTTGATGTAAAGCTGACTTCGACAGCCAATAACAAAAACTAGCTGTAAGGCGCATAAAAAAATCAGGGCTAACATTAAATTTCGGTCCATAAGCATTACAATGGTGTGCGATTTAAAAGGTTTCAAGAAAAACAAGGTGCATATGAAATTGTTTTTTTCAGGTCATTTATTACGGACAGTTTGGATATAAAATCAATATTTACAGTACATTTTATATATAAATGAACTTTCTATAAATACATATCTATAGAATATCTATTCCATTCAACTAGCTTAGCGCTGACGTGCTTTCATGAATCTCAAACATCGTTCCTTATCAAAGTTACGGAAGTGGAGCCACTAAGTCCTCTGTTCCTTCACGGCAAAACTGTCGTATCTCCCGAAAGAGATACTCCTTACGCTCCCCAGAGAGACCCTGCGGCGCCAAAACCTGAGGCAGGGTCCTTGGGGGTAAAACGGCCTGATTTTTAAGGGGCATGAATGACTGCTCTTGCGATGAAGCGAACTCTTTGCAGTAAACGACACCAGGCTTTTCACGGCAGAACCGAAAGTAATGGAATTTCTTGATGCCAGGGAGTTTTTTAAAGTATGGCGCGAAAAATGCGGCCCAATCAAAAACTGGAACAAGCACTCTAGCGTCATGCGTGCCTACAAGCTGTGCTCTGTTAACACCTAAAGAGCTAGATCTTTCCACCACGTGGGCCAGGTCATAAATAGATGACACAAAACTTGCCTTAAATAACTTTTTTACCATGCCAAAACAGCGGTCTGGAGAAAACTTTGTATGCCCGCAATTAAAAAATAATAAGTGACATTATGGTGGAGTTGGGAAATAATACGCCAAGCTAAATACTGAATAAAATAATTGTTCTTTCCTTGTCCGGAACAATTGTCAGCGTTCAGGTGCGCATCTGTTTCTCCGTGTCCGTAATGATCAAGAAAAAAATGTACATAACTAATCGTGCTGTTAGCCCCTTTTCCTGTGTCCATTGCTTCATCGATGAGGAAGTTTACTTGCCGCTGCTCTGCTTCGTCCATCACGCCAAAGATACTGCATTTTCTAGGCGTCTTAAAATAAATAGGTCCGGGCTGCATCGGGTTGCTGGGTATATGCACGCCCTGCGCGTAGTCAAACGAATAATGCATAGGACCTTTCCACGTGTCAGTGCCCTCGGGTCGAGCATCGAGGGCCTCCGTCGCTTTACGGCGCACATCCTTATAGTGTTCTCGTTCCGTATGAGCAAGTCCCAAGTGCAGTTGATGTTGCCGTAAGCATTCCGCCTTTTCCTCGTACGAATTTGCTGCGCTTTGTAACTTCGTGGAATTTCCTTGACAGGTAGGGCACAAATCAGTTCTTGGTTTCGCAATCACCACATTAGGATAAAACTACGCCCACAAATACACGAATGTTCGGTAGCTAACAGGTTGCTTGTCAGAAGCCTCACACACATTGGAGTAGTCCTGCCACACACTGCTTTTACAGTCATGGGATGGGAGTAACTTGATATTATCGTTTTTGTATCCAGGGATACGACCCGGTAAAACAATTGCATTTTCCTCTACATAATTGGCAATAAATGTCTTCACGTCCTCTATCGTGCATTGCGGCAACTTGTTCCATGGGAGTCTTTTGGCGTTACCGTGTTGACGCGGATATATGCCGTTGATCTCGTAATGTTCACGCAGTCGCAAAAATCTCGAATAACTTATACCGTGAAGACGAAGACACATGTTCTTACATATTGGCCTTGTCTGGTACAAAAAGTTGCATCTTGAACTGCGTGTCCGTTTTTCTCCAGTTACCTCGTTGCGAGTACATACTTGGATGTTAGCAAGTATGACCAAGTCCAGTTCTGTAGAAGTGAGTTCTAACATGTTTCGAAGGTTCAATTCGACGGCACACTCCGAAAACTGCTGAGAACACTGCGATCCCTTCGGGCCTGAACTGCAGCCACATCCGCTACGCAAAAATAACGTCAGATTTCTAAATATTTCGTCTTGGCTTATTTATTCGGAGTGATCCATTGTTGATTAGTTCCTGGTTTGTGTGATTCAAAACTTATGTCGCGGTACATGAGCTTACATTTCGTGTTGCCTAGCAACAAAACAAACCCGCGTTTGCTAACAGGCTACACGTCACGCGTTGCCATGAAAACACGTAAATAACAGTGCTACGTAGAATTACTGGCTAAGCAACGAAAGCACAAACAAAAAAGTCACGCGAATGCAGAGTTGAGAACGTAACCAATGGACAAGTGAACCAATGGACAAGTCAAGTGAAGATTAAAAGCAGGTATTTTGATTTGTTGTTGCCAACTGTGTTTCGGCATTGATTGCGTTTGCACTCGCGTATCATATTCCAACATAATAATACTAGCAGAATGACTTGAAAATGTTTTTGAATACCGAGGTTTCGGCGATGCTGCCTTTTTCAAGGTAGCAATAACACCAGCAACCAATAACACCAGTAGATTGTTTTTTAAGCTACGACTAGCATCGCAAGGCTTGCGGAGTGCTCACTCGTCTAAGATTGTTTTACGCCATCGCACGCGCTATTTGGCAGCTTGCTCGAACAGCCGGAATTCATTTCTTCTCGGAAGGTTTTCGCTTAAAAGTCGACACTTGTTCGTCGCTGTCTGCTCGTTCGTAAACTCGTTCAAACGCTATAGGGGCCATTAGCTCGTTTACAACTCCCGTTCGCTCGTTCAAAATCCCGTTCGCTCGTTTAAAAATCCCGTTCGCTCGTTTAAAAATCCCGTTCGCTCGTTTATGCAAGACGTTTGAGCGGCTGCAAAACTCGCTTGAACGGCTCAAAAAGTCGTTTGCTACACGTTCGTTTTGGCCCAAAAAACGGAAAGTCGTTATTATACGTTTTCCCATGCAGGGTCACATCTAGCATTCTTGCTTTCTTCAAATTTGTAACCGTTTCTTGAGTTGGAGTAATAGTTTCTGGAAGGAATTGCTTAGTCCACTCTCTGTACATATTCACTACAACTGATGAACTTAACTTGGAGGCATGTGTTGGCTGATATGCAGTGAAGGTGTTTGTGTGGTTTGTGGTGTTTGTGTGGTAGGAATGGGGACATTCACATGTTTTCTTGATTAATTCAATTTCATGCTGCCCTTTGCTCTGTGCATATTGCTTCTTGGTTGGGTGCCTGTACTGTCCAGTCTGCTTATGCTTTGCAAACCCATGCTCTTTGGTAGACTCATTAAGTAGGGCATACAAATTAATGTTCTCAATCATTTCACTCATCCCACAACTGTCAAACACTTGCATATGTGTTTCCAGCGCAGAAACAGTCTCAGCAAACCCATCAATTGAAATGTGGTATACTGTTCCCTCAGGGCCAGCTGTTTCGGCATGAAGGTACTCCTTTCTGTTACGTGTAATTCCTTGAAGGTATGCCAGAGAGTTAACAAGAGCATCAAATCCTTCTTGAAATGGAATCATGATTTTCTTCTGTTTTTGTTGCAGCTCATTTTGTTTCACTTTTGGAAGAAATCCTATTGAGTCATAAATTGCTCTTATAGAGGACATCATCTCACAAGCAAAGTTGACACTAGTGTAAAGGCGAATGCATCCATGTGACCTGCCTCCAAAGCAGCATATTATGGCAGTGTCCAAGTCGAAACAAATCCCAGTTGGTTCCGTTGCAGGACCATCTCCACAGCCACTTACCGAGCCAATTACTGATTTTCTTTCCATCATATGGCTTGTTTGTGTAGGGGCAAGGATATGTACTTTGTGGGATGTTACATCAGTAACTGCAATGGTACCACTAGAAGCTACAGAAACGTCGAAGTGCAAGGGTATGGCTTTGTGGTATTACTGATATGCCTTCAGGCTTCCATGATGGTGGGATACCAAGGATCCTAACTGTACCAATAAATTTGTCTGCTTGAAAGGAATGGACATTTTAATGTATCTTACAGAGGAATTTCCTTGTCGCACACATATGCAGTCTCATTTTTACCAATCACTGTTTTCATAATAGTGATTCCAGCAGGATGACTGAATGCTGCCTTTGAAGAATGAATGGCAGCTTGGTGAGCTTCACCTGCAAATATAATAAACAATAATATTTTTCAAAGTCACCTTATTAAAATTTCAATGTGTTGATGCGTCAAAGCTACACTGTTTAAATGTCAATTTACACCTTGTAGATCTACATGTATAATCCAAACATGTAATGATTATGTATCTGTATGTTCTCAGATAAATCTACGTAAAAATACTATTATTATTTTTTCTTGCCTTTTCCTTCATTATCCTTCATGTGCTGACAACAATAAGATCCTAAAGTTTAAATTTATCATAATGCATTTCACCTTGCATGATTTTTTTATATTTTAGTTGTTGACAGAAATCTGGCTTTTTGTAATCAAGTATTATTGCCAGGTACGGTACATCATAATATTATTAATGGTTACACAAATCGGTAACGGGACCTATGGTTTTATGTCCTTATCTGAGAAGATGTGAAGGTGTAACCATTTTGCTGATGTTAGAGAAAAGGCAGCACCTTGGTCCGGCCGGGGTTTGAACTCCCAACCTCCCACTCAGTAGCCTGGTGCTCTACCACTGCGCTTACTGGTCGGCAGTATTATATTGTATGGAATGGATATTTTTTAAGTTACCTGGCTCATCCCATTTTCCAAGAGCAATGCATTTTGTAGGCACATGCCTATTTCCCATTCCTACAAACTCGTATTCAGCATCTGCAAGGGAAACAGAAACAAAAAAATTAACAACTGCAACAACCAGTCATTCAATGAGTGAACTGAGTCTTGTCATCAGCAACTAATGTTATACCGAATAACAATAATACCGCGAGGTCCAAAGCACTGAGTTGACTGTTTGACTGATGGAAAATAAGAACAAGCATGCAGTCTGATTGTTTTAAAGGCCCATCACCAACTGGGAGCCTTTGCGCCCCGTTTTCTTTTGTTTTCAAATTGATCCATTGTTTTTCTGGTGCTCTGATTAGCTGAGAGTCCGCAAAGGCTCTCGGTTGGTGATGGGCCTTTAAGTAGAATTATCTTTGCTGTTTTTCACTTTGGGTTAAGCTACTAAAATGCAATTATTTTCATGCTGTAAAAAGCCCATGATAGCCAATCAGATTACAGGATTCCTAACATTATGGCAGTTAGTTTCTTCTAAATGGCAAAGATGCTGCAAGCCAAAAGGGCACTATAAGAAACTTACCAGTCCACAGAAAGTCTCCATTTCCATTGCATGTGATGTAGAGTGGCCTCCCTAGAATCTCATGTGTTTTCACCTCACGAGCTGTTACCTTGTATTGCTCAGGGACAAGAGTAGTATAGGAGGGACCGAATTACCCGTTTTTTGCGGAGGAATACTAATTTTGCGGAGGAATACATAATGAGCGTCGCGGTTGAATTAATGAGCGTCCAAACGCGGAATTAATGAGCTTGCGGTTGATTGTTGACACAGGTGTTCTTTTGTTCTTTATTGCGGCGGAATTAATGAGCGTCCCCACGCGGAATTAATGAGCTTGCGGTTTATTGTTGACACAGGTGTTCTTTTGTTCTTTATTGCGGCGGAATACATTAAGATTGTTGACACAGGTGGTCCTTTGTGTTCAACACGTGGCTGTGGTTTCTTTTGTCTCGGCCACGCGGTTTGTATTGTTCTCAGAGTCAATATAAGCAGAGCTTTAGTGCGAGTATAGCATCGTGCAAAGTACAGAAAAAATACACAGGATGACGTTAAGATTCTGTTCTCTTTATTATCAATTATATTTAACTATAAGTTCTTTAAAAAATTATATTACATAAAATACTACCACTAGTGGCGCATAGTAACTTAGTGTAGAGTAGCTATAATATAACAAAAAAATACATCAGGAGAATCAATAGTATTATTATTATTATTACTGAAGGTTGTCCCTTCTAAGATGACAAAACTGTTAATGTCCCTCCGAAAGAAAAACTCAGTGTAGCGATACTCTGGGGGTCAATTCAATATCGTCGGTAAAATTGTCCACCCCACTTTGGGACGTCTGGCTGTTCTGGGATAGGTTGCTTCTTGAACAACTTGTTTAGTAAAAATTTGCGCTTTTCGATGGCTGCTTCGGTGGCTTCTTTCCAGTCAAAATTATCCTTGTCCATGAGATTCTGCCTAGTCTCTATAATTTTCTTATAGTCAGGATCCTTTCGTAGATCATGCATCCACTTCATTGTCTCGAACAGCACTTGTCTTAACTCGTTCCTGTAGCTAGGCACAAGATCGTTAGTTGCTTTAGCCAACTGCTTGGCTATTTCCGAGTTGCTCATAGTGCTCAACCAGCTCTTTTAAATGATCGTCGTGTCGTTGAATAGCTTGGTCTTGAAGGCGAGACCAGACATCCATTTCATTGTCCTCCTGGGAGTCAATGTCCTGAGACTCTTCACCAGAGCTTGAGAGAACTTCGTCCTCGGAAGATGCCATCATTGATGCGTCCTGTTTAACGTTCCTGTCTGAATGAATATCCGTTTGTGGCCAACCTTCTTATATACAATTTTCTAAGAGGCTAGGTCACCAAGTTAGACACCTATTTCGACATCCAATCGACATCCCATCGACATCTCATCGACATCCAATCGACATCTCATCGACATCTCATCGACATCCCATCGACACCTCATCGACATCTTATCGACATCCCACCGACACCTCATCAACATCCCATCGACATCTCATCGACACGTCATCAACATCTCCTGTCAAGTTCTTATATGAGATTGAGTACTTGATAGCATTAGTCAGTCTGATCCAAACCTCCATACAGTAAGGATGCCAACGCGGTATAAGAAAGTATGTCCTGTTTGCAGCAAACAAGATTTACAATACCTCAGCGATCACTTACGGCAAGTTCATTGTCTTTATGGGGATAAGAGAAAAAGATGGCTCAAAATAGCCGTGTTTTCACATACAGACAAGCCATCTATTTTATCGAGAATCGGGCCTAGTACCTCTAAAGAAAATGTACCACATGAGATGCCGCTTTCAAATCAGCTTGAACTTCCAAAACGACCCTTGCAAATCAAATCAAGGAAAAACACAACACAACGTCGCGTCATTACAACTGAGAAACCATCGACCACACAACCCTATCCGGACTTTGAATTCCGCCACAAGTTTTCTCTACTGGTGGTTGGTCCCACTCAATGCGGCAAGACCTATTTTGTGCAGCAGATTCTGGATACAGACAGGATTTCCTACAGTGAAAAGAAAAAAAGACTGATTGTTTGGTACTACAACCAATGGCAAGACACCTACGATACCTTGAAGAAATCACTGGGGAAGAGTATCCGTTTCGAAAGGGGTTTACCGGAGTTGTCCGATGACCTATGTGAAATCAATCCCAAGTTTAACAACATTTTGATCCTCGATGATCTTATGGCTGAAGCTTCTGATAGTCCCCTGGTGGCCCGTTTGTTTACTCAGGGTCGTCATAGAAATGCCAGCGTCGTCCTATTGCTTCAAAATATGTTTCCCAAGGGAAAGTACAATACGGACATTAGCCGTAATGCCCAGTACCTCGCACTCTTTCGCAGTCCTAGTGACCGGAAGCAAATAGGAATTATAGGAGAGAGTATGTTTGACAAGAATCGAGACAGATTCATGAACGCCTACTTCCAAGAAACAGAAAAGCCTTATGGGTATCTATTGGTAGACAACAAGCCTGATACTCCAGCAAACAAGCAAGTGCTGACTGACGTCTTTGGATCTTGTCGAGTCTTTACCGTCAACAAATGTCAACCAAAGAAAAGCGAAGTGACTTCATTGATTCCCCAAGAGCGGGTAACAAAAAGTGTAACAAGAAGTATGAGTCGTCCAGCAATTCCATTGCCCGTGTGGTCAGACGCCTCGCCGTCGGTATGGCAACAAATTGGAAGCGGTGGCAAGCCATCCAACGTCATTCCTGAAGGGTATTACCTAGCTGAAATGTTCAAGACTTCCAGCTGTCCTACTCAACCAGGAAGGTCCGTTATTAGCGATGGATGACAAAGCATCTGGCCTGTGAAACTGAAACACATCACGACCGGGGTTACCAAATGCATTACTGTCTATGCTGATGACCCCACCGTCAAAACTTTTTTGGAGGAATCGTGTGAGTTCCTTTGGCCAGGAAAACCCAGAGTATCGCTACACTAAGTTTTTCTTTCAGAGGGACATTAACAGTTTTGTCATCTTAGAAGGGACAACCTTCAGTAATAATAATAATAATAATATTGATTCTCCTGATGTATTTTTTTGTTATATTATAGCTACTCTAAGTTACTATGCGCCACTAGTGGTAGTATTTTATGTAATATAATTTTTAAAGATCTTATAGTTAAGTATAATTGATAATAAAGAGAACAGAATCTTAACGTCATCCTCTGTATTTTTTTCTGTACTTTTCACGATGCTATACTCGCACTAAAGCTCTGCTTGTATTGACTCTGAGAACAATACAAACCGCGTGGCCGAGACAAAAGAAACCGCAGCCACGTGTTGAACACAAAGGAACACCTGTGTCAACAATCTTAATGTATTCCGCCGCAATAAAGAACACCTGTGTCAACAATAAACCGCAAGCTCATTAATTCCGCGTTTGGACGCTCATTAATTCAACCGCGACGCTCATTATGTATTCCTCCGCAAAATTAGTATTCCTCCGCAAAAAAACGGGTAATTCGGTCCCTCCTATACTACTGACAAGTGTTGAAACAATGGCATTTGTTTCTTTCACAATGTCTTCTAGTTCTTTGCAAACAGACTTGTATCCAGTTTCATCACTGTGTGTGTCTCTAAATGAAAATACAGAAGCAGGTACTGCTTTTTTCATTTTAGTGGCGGCATTGCTATTAGAAGCCCAAACTGCAGTGATTAAACCAATATAAAATGTGGCAGACATGTCTGTCAGTCTATAGTGGCGCAGTGATGAGATGCAGTTCTTGGCAAAGTGCAGAAGCCCAAATCCATATTGTATGTATGCTGGATCCTGTAAGTCTCTGGAGACATCCTTAGTAAGCTCCACATGTGCCTTTCTTTGTGAAGGTGCTTGATCAGAAGAAACATGAAGGATTTTGGCACTCACACAAGGAAAATCCCTTGTACAGTTTAGTTGTATGCATCTCTCACATGGCTTATCCAGAGATGAGAATGAGCATGTTTTTGCATTATTTGACAGGATACAATTAGTACATGACTGTAGACATTGCAGAGCATCTCCAAGCTCTTCTTTTACGCTTTCTGAATTCCCATCAGATGATCCAAAAGATGTGAAAACATTAACATTTACAGTTCCAGAAGCATCCATCATGTCATACTCTTTTACCTCACTAATCCAAGAGCAGTTTTCAGTCAAATGTTTATGTACAGCAGCATTCCCATTCGTGTAAAGATCTTGCATGTCTTGTAGCTTCAGGGGAGGAATAACCCCATCAAAAACAGTTTCCCTATGTTCATATCTTGGAAATGTCCCAATGTTCAGTGGCATCCCATCATAATGAATGCATGTAAAAAATTTCTTTATTCCATTTCCCTCATAGAGTGGTATACCATCAAGAGTATCTAAAAGAGTTAGGAGTAGCATCAAGTTATTAAGGTGAGGTCCATTGTTATATGTTGGGGATGGTTTCTTCAAGTCCAGAGTGCTCACTGAAGGTCCGGGAAAGCAATATTCCTGTGGGGTTACTATATATCCGGAATTACCACACCCATATCTCTTTTGTCCCAGGAAGAAACGATACCCACGTCTTGTTGCAAGACTGAAGAGTGATTCACAAAAGCTGTACAATGTTGGCCATGCTGCCCAGTCCTGTACAGGGTGTGGTTGCTGGAGTTGCTCAGTTAAAAATGCATCTACAGACTGATAGAGTACATGCTGGCTTGACAGGATTCCTGCATCAACGGCAAGTTTAAGCCAGTGCACTAAATAACTTTCTTCTTTGATAATTGTCTTATGTAAGGGACACTTACGCTTAGGGCCTACTCCTGAAGTTTAAAGGGTAAAACTCATTAAGTGCATATCAACCCCAACAGGAGAGAACATGGGCTGAAAATTGTTTAAACAAAGTAGAATGCTGAAAATGTCTGCTTCCATAGTTTTTTTGGTTAACAAGATGTTTTTAAGTATCAAAAGTTTTATGCAAATTTGTAATTGAATTTAGAGAATGAATATTCATGCTAATATCAACCAGTGAGTTTATAATCCTTTCCCTTTTTGCATGAATAATTTGAATCTGGCTTCTATATTATTGTGCATAAAAAAATGGCCACCTCATCAAATGCTAATTTGGATAAGTCTTTGATTTTACAGTACATATTATTCTTATTACCCCCACAAGATATATAAACAGTATGTTCGACTTTCTGATTTGTTAATTAGCACAGCTTTCACTCCACTGTCTCTCCTTTTAGGGGGATGTGCACTTGGAAAATTTTCCAATAAATGCTAAAAGTAGTCTTTGCAACAAACTGTATTGCTTTGGCACTTATATGTGGATAGAACTGTTGATAGAACTGGGTTCTTGACACAGACACCATTTCAGCTTACTGCAGTTTTCATAATTCTGTGAACTCTGAAGCAACAGTTAAGCTATGTGTTATAACCAGCTTTGTTCGATTGCATAACTAACACTTTCCAACCAAAAACATCACTTTTTCTACAAGACTGGGTTGCTTAGTTGATTGATTCAGGGAAATCATTGAAAACACAATTTATCAGTCAGTTAGAGCTTGCAGAATTATGATAACAGCAGTAAGGAATGGCTGTTATAATGCAACTACTGTACTTAAACCAATGCCACCAAACAAATCGTTACACACAATTTTGACTTTTACATGATATTTTTGTTTTGTTTTTTTTAGTGTAGAAAATGTACTAAAGCCTATTCTTATGCAAAACATTCAGATGCATCTTGCATTATTCAAAATGCTCATTTGAAATTTAGAATTTAAGAAAATTTGGTTGGGTGGCCTAGGTTGGAGTAGCCGCATTGTAAATAAGTAAGCTAAGTAAACATTTCTCCTTAATATCAGGTACAAAAACTTACGTACCCAGTTATTGTTGTTTGAAAACATGATTAAGTACTGGGAATGATTAAGTACTGGGAGTATTTTTCTAGGAGAATCTCCTGTTAAATGTTTCTGGTTGAAATAGTATTACTACAGTGCCCAAGTAATAAAGTCAGTTTTGATTATTATTATTTGTAATTATTATGTTAGTTTGATAAAGTATTCAATGGAGCTTATACCCTTGCTGAAAAGTTGGCAAGTGTCCCTTACACAATGTCACGGGCCAGGACTGCTGCCCTTACCCGTGGTGTAGCTATTATTGGTGAAATATCAAAAAGTCCCTCTGGAATTTTGGTCACATCATCCATTTGTTGATTGGTTATAAAATGGTCCTGAAGCCATGCTTTCATTCTCTTCTTGCATGCTTCTCCAATACTAGAAGGATGCTGGGTTGTGATATGCTGCAACATTGGTGTAAGCTGGTTCATGTTGCCAAAACATTTAACATTTCCACAAATGGGACAAAGCATCTGAAATGGATTTAAAAGGTATCTTTTATCTCCCAGTGCTTTCCCTATACCATCTTGTAGCTTGTCAAATTCCAGAAGAAACCTGGAGTCTTCTTCGATAAGTTTGTCACATTTTTCTGTCCATTTTGCATCTAAGTAGCCCTTTTTCCCCTTTCCTTCATCATCATGGAGACCCATTTCCCTCTTTATTTCTTCACTGACTACCTCTTTCTTGCGAAATACTCGTTTTTCAGCTGATAATAGCGATACCTCCTTCATTTTTTCAACTTTCACTTCTACAATTATTCTTGAATAATTTGGTAATATTGTCAGTGCATGCTGGTAACTATCTTCATCTCCTTCTTCGATCTCAATGGTCATTGTCTCATCGCTAGGACCCGGTTTAAACTCAAATGACAAACAAATCAACTGCTGTTTAAGATTGAAGAGATTGGTAACTTTTTTAATAAGATCCTTGGTTTTCATCTTACTGTTTGCTTGCAAAAACTTGTATGTGCTGGTATTTGTTGCTCTTATACTCCACAACCTTTCAATAACTGTCGAAATAGTATATAAAAAAGATTACTCTTTACATTTCCCATCAGCATATTATTCAACAATTAGGGAGCAGTCATTAATTATTGGGGGGAGGACCAGTATTTTTTCCTAAAACTCAAGCCCAGATATATTGCCCCCCCCTCCCCCGCCACATGCACACCTGTTACTTAGACCCCTTAAATCACATAAATATACACTACATTATTGTCCATGACACCAGCCGTAAAATTACAACTCAGATTTGCTGATTTGCTGGTGAGGCTTTGAGGATACCATTCCAGGTGAAATAGCCTAGTGGCTTGGAATGGCTTTTTCAAATAGCTGTTCGGCTCTCAGAATACTTTTAAAATATTAATATTCTTAAAAAACTGTAAATGATGCTTGTTCTAAAGTGTATTATTAACAACTAGACCCCGAAGGGCAGGTGCATAGTTGTTGATATATATCCACTGCTAGGCACCAATGCTGAGGGGAATAGTTGGATCAGGATAGTTGGAATTGATTTTATACAATATTAATTTCCTTAATAACAGTATTGCTATTATAATTTTAATATTATTGTCCAATAAAATTTCAGTAAATGACAATCGATACAGGGGAGATATTTCGTTACTTTTTGTTAATGCCGGCATTCCAGATGCTATCTGTTATAAACTGTTATTGAACGTACTCCATGTCCAGGGGATGGATGTGGAGGGGCTGGCTTTGAGGATAAGCGCTATATAAGCACCTATATAGCGCTAACTTGTTTTTTGGTAGGGCTCCCAGGGGGGGGGACTCCCATATCTCCTCGGGTGGGAGTGCTCGTCGTATCTTTTAGGGGTTAAAATTGGGGTTCCAGGTATCTTTTAGGGTATAAGACGAAAAAAGGCATCTTTTAGGGTTGAAATTTTATTTTCACTACGAGCACCCCTGCCCGACGACATATGGGAGTCCCACCGCCCCCCCCCCCCCCCCCCCCCCCCCACCCCACCCCCGGTATTTCGCCCTACCACCCACTTTCATGATACATTCTTCCTTACAAATCTGAACGCAACGGTATGTAACTAAAAATCATCTACAAACTTACCCTGGCTAACATCTGAAGTAGTAGACGGATTTCATTCGCGAGACGTTTCCTGGCCTTGTGCCATGCTATTTCCCACCGTGCTCTCTGTGTTACCTTTGGTAGTGTCATGTCTCTGTGAATTGTTGGTAGGATGACGTTTCTTCGAGCGGCTGATCTTTTTTTCTTGTTTGATTTCTTGGACGGTTTTTTTTTTCTTTTTTCTTTCTGGAGAGCTCAATGAACGCCTTAACCGTTTCTTTCCAGAATCTCGCGTACGCGACCGTCCATGTGAATACTCTCGTGTATTGTCCCCTGAACAGTCGCTGTCACTTTCCGATGAAATTTCCACCGGTGAAGATGACCCAGACAAAGAGTCGGCCATCGCCGGTTCGTCGAAAACACAAATGTATATCTGTGATTATGAAATATATAACCGCGATGCCAATATACTGTACTCTGTAGAAGCTAGTCCATAGAAGTAGAAGTGACTCGCTGCTGGTCACAGCTGTAACTGGTCTGATGCGGCCGCTGTGATCGTTAAGATCGGTCGGTTCTCACCTCTGGTGACCAGTTAACCAATCAGAGAAAACGAGCTCCAGCGGGTATAGTTTTGTCCGGAAATCAAAGAATGCCCTATCGCATATTGATTACTCATTTTGTGAAAAGGTCAATAGATTATCGAAATAACAAGGAACCGCATTTAAAAATCAGGGAGGGCATTGTTTTATGAGCAAATTTGGATAAGAGGCGGTGCCGGTTACAGAGCTGAAATGGTGTGTTGATAACAATAATGCGAACGCAATAGTAGAACTCATATAGAGTATTTTCCTGGAGCCTTTGCTAGCCGTGCATGTTGTTTTATGTTGTTGTTTTGTTATTCATAATGCAAACGCAAAGTAAACAAACGCGACTAAGAACCGTGGGAAAGCTTGTCTAAGGGTTTTCTCAGGACAAGTTGGTCGATTCTAAACTTTCTACTTCATTCCCGATCAATCGAAATAAATATAGATTAGATAATAATTCTCGAGTTAAGGTTGGCGGCCAAATTTGCCATGGCATATTCTTTTCCTCTTCCCTGTGTAGAGCTTTTCGGTTTCCTGGTTTTCATCACATTAAAGGGCGGCTTTACAAAGGGCGCGCTTTTGTGACGTATTGGCACTTTGAAAACACCACCCTTTGAGCCTTTGAGCACAATCACCTACTGGTAATATTACTTGCGGGATTACTCGACTTTTATTCACAAGCCAACATCCTTACTTCCTCATCCTGGTAAAAGACCTGATATAATGACTGAAAAACGCCCCAGATTCGAAAATATGTCTTTCTGGTTCGTTCCTAAGAAACTTGTTAGAACACAAAAGCAGATTCTCGAGCAGAGAATTACAGAGAGAGGAGGTGTTGTTGCAACAAGCTACGGCTCCGGTGTTACACATGTTATTGTGCCACGTGGAGTTAGTTTAGAAGACGTCTACATGTCCATGGAGAACAGAAAACATGATAAGGATGTCAAGATCATCCGAATTGACTGGCTGCCGATGTGTCTTCAGGCATGTGATCTTGTCCCGTCGACTCCTTACGAGGTACGATGACTCTTAAAAGCCATTCTGAAATATATTTTAGAGTTTAAGCAATCTCAAAATATACAAAGGATTTTCAAAAACCAGGGAGCAAAAGCTAATTCTGAAATTTAATTATAGCAATATCAAAATATACAAAGAATTTTCAAAAGCCAGGGAGCAAAAACTATAAAGCCGCCATAAAAGTCGTGGGACCACAGGAATCCCATTTGGTTACAATTGCGCCAGCGTTGCTTGTGATCTGCGGATTTTCGTTTCAATGGTGGTTGACTTCTGATAGCTGTTCTTTTTCCAGATTGTATATGCTCATGTTTCGCAAGCAAATCATGGTTCTCCCTGTGCTAAAAGACGGAAAATGGATCCCAAACGTAAGTCAGACTCGGTTTGGCAAGCATTTTTGGGGGAAAGCAGCGATAGGTCCAGTCAGTACCAGATGTTTGTTTATTAAATTTGCATGAACACAATGAACAGTGAATCAAAGCATGTATAACTTATTAAGTTATAAGTAAACTAATGTGGCAAAACTGCTTAAACCTGCTATTTGCTCATGTCATGACCATGATTCATGATCTTTTTGTTTTATTTTAACATAATAATAATCTTTAATCCGTATATCTAACAGATACATGTAGATTGGTGGAAATCCCATTGGTGTCATCAAAATACAGCAAGTGTTCTACCTTTAACAATTACTAGCTCACTATATTCTGATAAGATACTACTACAAAAGCTAGCAAACAGCTTCGTTACAGAATTATCAGTCATATAAAACAAATATAAAAACATGTGACATTCCAAGTTAAATGTCTTAGCTCCACAGCTGCTTTCAAGTCCCTGCTGCCTAATATGAACTAATATGAACTTAACATAAGCATGTTTCTATTGCATTATGTATAATGTGTCTTGTGATCTTTTTTACTTTTCTTAATTTATACCTTGTCTTTAGCAATTCACAGAGAAAATAGACTGAAACTGAGACTTTTCCTTTTTGCAGACTATCAGTTTGAATTGTCTGGAACAAGCAAACTCCCTCATGCTGCAGCATTTGTCGACAATGTCAAGATAAGTGGCCACGATGCTAAAATGTTGCACCTACCAGCAACAATAAAAACTGTGCCTGTACCGGACTCAGGAACTACTGGCATTGGTGTCTTTTTTGAGTTTCCAGTAATTGGTTTGCAACAAATTGGTTGGATTCCAGAGAAAAATAAAAGAGAGGGAAGCTCTCTACTAGATAAGCAAAAAAGTTGTTTTGTTAGTTTTGTAGAGGTTAAGGAGCTATCTCCAAGTTTCAAGAAAACAAAAATTATTTTGCAAGTTAACATTTGATTATTTAATTTATTATCATAGATTTCAGTTTAATTTTTTCATTATTATTAAACTTTAAATTTACTCTTTTTGATTCATTATTAAAATAAAATACAACATATGCTTTGTGGTTGATGTAATAGAAATTATGATAATTATGATAAATTATGTAATAGAGAACTACTTTTTTGTTTTTGAGATTATGTGGGATAGCTGTCACTAGCCTTTGTAGAATATACATGGTGATAATTATTTTGTAGCATCATAATATGAGAATTAAGGTTGATTTGGTGATTAAAATTGTTAATTCTTTATACAAAATTGCTGTTTAAATTGACATGTTTCCCCTAATGTCGCCTATCATCGCCAATTGTCGCTCATTGTCGCGCAATATTTTTTCTGATTTTCTTGAGAAATTGCCAATGTCGCCTAAAATCGCTGATCTTCGCCAATCGACACGGCGACGGTGGCCCCCAAAGTAGGCCTGTTTTTTTCTCTTTGCGCGCGCACTTGAATGGCTTCCCTCCGTGTGAAGTTTTTTTTTGCTAAAGAAGCCTGAAACAATAACATCTGTCCGGGTTTGAGCTACAAATTGTAAAAACAAAACTAATTCAACTTAAATGGACAGCTTCCGTTAAAACGAAATGATCGAAATTTCAAGCTTCATTCACGGAAATCGAGCTTTGCTTCGTTAAAGCAACACCAAACATGGCGGACAGCGTCTCCCCACTAAAGAAAATGCCTGAATGGCAGCTCCTGGCAGCTTCTCTCCTCGCATCGATTTAAAAGATCTGACACCAGCTTGCAACCCTATGGGAGTGGTATGTATCACATCCACAGGCTTTACACCTCGAAGCCATTTCAAACGGCTTAAAATATTATAATATAGATAGCTATTTTCTACGGTGGCGTTGTCAAAGAGGGCGATGAAGAAAGGGCGACCGCCGTTTTTAAGTCGCCTTTTTTTGGTACTTGAGAAAAGGGCGATGAAAAAAGGGCGATCGCCATTTTTACGTCGCCATTTCTGGGCACTTGAAAAAAGGGCGATCGCTCTTTTTGGCCGCCCTTTTATTGGACTTGAAAAAAAGGGCGACGTAAAAATGGCGATCGCCCTTTTTTTCATCGCCCTTTTCTCAAGTACCAAAAAAGGGCGACGTAAAAATGGCGATCGCCCTTTTTTCGCCGCCCTTTTTACAAAAAAAATTGCGGCGTAAACATCGCGTTCTATCGAAAAGAGCTAAAAAAATTGGCGAAGAAAGGGCGATCGCCCTCTTTGACAACGCCACAAAAAGCGACATTAAAAAAGTGATGTCCCTTATGGGCCCCGTAATTTTCAGCGAGCCCTAGTATGTTCTTGGTTCAGGTTTCACAACTTTTCGGTCCCAAAATCCCTCGGCAAACATTTATGAATACGTTTTCAATAGTAATTCATAACCCAATAGTGACGCTGTCCACTCGCTCATTTAGTTGTCTAAAGACCTAGAATAACCTAGAATAGCCAAGATATTGTTTTTAAGGGTTATTTAAGAAAATTGGAAACTACCGCTCATTTAGTCTATTTAAGGATATTCGTCCCAGTTTTTCAGGCTCACACCCTGTAATATTTGATGACTCAGAAATTTGACAAAAATCGATCACGTGAATTCACAAAACTGCTTGTAACTCTGTGAGTTCATAGAGCAACGCCGCCAAACGTTGTGAACACATCTTGCACATTGCTAATGGAAATGTACCAATCAATTAACGTGATGAAGTTATCGATCACGTGATTTTCGGAAAACTGCTTATAACTCTGCGAATTTTTCAAAATAAAGCGTCCAAAAAATTTTAACATCCCTTTGAGGTATTTGAGGCATTGACAATTTACACGTCTCAAGCAAAATGTGATGACGTCACGTGATTTTCAAAACTGCTTTTATCTCCGCGAATTATCTGCATGCAATAAACATTAACAGCCATTAACGTTGTGTCATTTCCGTATTTGAATGGGTCATTTGACAAAGTTGTTAACATTTCCCAAGAAAAAGTACTTATGAAGTTAAACGCCCGAAGAGGTATTACATCAGAATTTCACTGTAGCATGCCAAAGGTATTTATGGCAAATCCGTGAAAATTAGACTGGCTGTGAAACCATGTCACCGATGACGTCACTATATTTTGATTGATAGGTGTGAATTGTCAGTGCTCGAGATAAGATGCTGACAAAGTTTTGCTTATGTCTTTTAAATTAAATTGGCGGAGTTATAAGCAGTTTTGTGGAATCACGTGATCGATGACGTCATCACATTTTGATTGATATGTGCTAATTGGCAGTGTGCCAGAGGGGATGTTGACAAAGTTTGACGACTTTATTCTAAAAATTCGCGGATTTATGAGCAGTTCTGGGAATCACGTGATCAATGACGTCATCACATTGTGATTGACAGGTGTCAATTACCGATGTGCGAGATAATTTGTTGACAAAATTGGGCGGTTGTATATTAGAAATTAATTCGCAGAGTTAAAAACATTTTTGCGAGCGAGCGCCAGCGAGCGAGCATATCTAATCTGGACGGAAATCTGGACAAGTCATAACGCCCTTTGTCCTAACGCCCTTAGTCCTAACGCCCTTGGAATGTGGCGCATGCGCAGTACGATCATTTTCTCGGCTGAGGCCAAGCGATTTGGGTTCGGTCGGTTGCACATTCCCCCAGAGTCCTTTGCTCGGAGAGTTAGCGACGCCATTCTTGTCAAGATGGAAAACATTCACGATTTGTCGATCGGTTTACAGAAATTGTTGTTTAAATTCGGAGGTTATCGGTAAGTAACAGTCATATGCCTTTGTCAGTCGTGATTGCATATTTGTAGATGTTTTTGAAGCGTATTTTGACAACAATTTCACGAACAATTTGCCGACTGCAGAGGGACTAATAAGCTTAATTATTCTTTGGTGGATTTCTTGTAAGTAAAAATACATGTAACTTGAATAAAAACTTTTTAACAGTGTATTAATCATAAATAAACTTGACTGATTGAGTGATATTTTTTGTGTGCTCACTTTTGGATTTTTTTCTTTTCTTTTTGTAGACTCGGCACAAGAATATAATTCCAGTGATGTTACTAGACAATTTTTAGTAGCCAGCCAAAAAACTGATTACAATTGCACACACATTATTCGGGAATAATATACAAGAAAATCTGATGGATAAATCCAACAATATTACTGGTAGGGATCTGTATTAATCTGAGAGATGAAAAATTTAATTAAAAGCTTTTTCTGAATTTAAAAGTAATTGTTTATATATTTTTCTCTATATCTTACATTTTGTTGCGTCCCTAATTTGATGTTTCTGGCAAATTTACTGTTGTTTTATAGCACACCAAGTGAGTATTTATCTTTTGTTATATAGCGAGTAGTCACTCCAACCGAGCGCGCGCTCTTATTGGCTAAATCAAGTTCACGTGGTGAAGTACAAATCAATATTCCCCGATCAGTCAATATTTCGAAAAATTATTGACTGGTCGGGGAATATTGCTTTCGCGCGTCGCGTTTGAGAGCGGGAAAAATAGAAGTTTATTGTAAACGCGCGTGTCTCTTTTACCTTTGCTAATTTTGATAAGTTTTTGCTAATGCAAGAAAATTGTGGGATTTTAGGAGTGTTTTCATTTTACACGATGCAGTCGCGCACACACTTTGTCTCTTTCGTTCTTGAAATACATTTGTTTTGATTTAATAATTGCAGTTTATTTTTTGCTATATAACAAAACACTTAATGACTGCTCCCTCGGGAAACACCAGTTTTGTTTCCCTCGAATCTCGATGTTTCCCTCGACTTCGTCTCGGGAAACATCGAGATTCTCGGGAAACAAAACTGATGTTTGCTCGGGAGCAGTCATTAATAACTACTTACTAACCGAGAGTGAGGGCATTACGTGAAATATCAAACTGAGGTTTTGGCGTATCGACCGAGCGATAGCGAGGTTGATACGCCAAAACCGAGGTTTGATATTTCACGTAATGCCCGAACGGTCGAGGTTAGTAAGTTGTTTATTATATGGCACTTTTCTACAAACTTTTTACGAACCGGAAGTCGCCTCGTTCATTTTCCCGCCGAAATAACTCAGACACGCGCCCTCTTCGCTCGAGTTCATTCAGAGTTTTTCATTCTCTGAGTCAAACTGATAGAACACCCGTGTGTGCAAACCACGCCAGACTTGATCTAATGTAATCAATCTCTTATGGATGTCAAATACTTCGGAATCCTTTCTTTTACATTTTATAATGCTGTTTAGTCATTTGTGAGAAACTTTTGAGTAGTTACAGAAGTTTCAAACGGCAAGCAACCGGGAAGCAAGTCTTCGACGTCAGCTCAAATTATTTTAGCACCATTGGGGAAAGCATTGCTCATTACAAAAGGCCTTAAATAAGTACGGAAGAAGAGTTAACCTGAAGAAGATACTTCACAAGCTATCCTCCAAATTGCATGGTTATTTTAGCCGGCTTTTGTGCAAAAGCAAACGTCAAGTAAGAATGAATTTAACTCGAGGAGATGAAGAGAGAAAAGAAATGAGCGACTTGACTATCGGTAAGCACAAAGTTTGAACTCGCTTTCTATTTTTAGCTCTCGAGTATCTTGAATTCCCATTAAATTTTGACTTTACAGTAGCTTTTATCTTTTGTTGCTATTTTGACTCCCTTCATTTTCTCGCTCGAATTTCTTACAGTAACTTTTTTGGCTCTGTTTGCTTTTGTAAACAGGTCATTTCTGATTTTCAGGCCATTATTTTCGTCTTGTCACAAGTTAGATCTGGTGTTATACTGTGTCATGTATTCCTTGTTGTGAATTTCGCTGAAAATCTTTTTGAATTTGTGTTATTTAAAGGAGATGAATGCTTGTCAGTCCGTGAACTGGGAGCGGGCATTAAGAATTTCCATAATGCCCGTGGGCATTACGGAGAGTTACGCCCGCTCGTTAGCCAATCAGAGCGCGCGTACTATCGTTGCCATATAATAAGTGTATAATATTCAGTCTACACCTCATTAAGCTGCATGCATAGACAATATTACATGGCCATACGGCGATACACATTTTATCTTTGAGTGTTGAAATTTATAATGTTTGAACACAATAAGATAAAATTCGTATCACCCTTAGTAAAGCCTAAAACTCAAGCATGGAGCACAGGCAAGTGTGATAAACAAGATGATGCTGCAAGAAATCCTTTGCCTTGATATTGCTCTTCAGGTGATTTCTATTGCTTGTTCACCATGCAGAGGAGGTGCATTGTCTGTTGTTGCAGCGAGCACTTCACTTTCTATTAGAAACTTCTAGTTAGGAAATAACGTTAGTAATGACGTCACAAATATTTGATTGACAGGTTGTTTATCAATCAACAACTTTATTATTGTGTCAATATCTTCTAGCATACCACAGGTGGTACACTAATCGGGGACACCCTAACAAATATGTGAATATGAATATATAAAAAGTTAAATACAAGAAAATATATGAATAATATCTTTCTATCTATATAAATCTTATCACAAGCATCAAACGTTGTCTAATAAACTCTCTTCGATAAAAATATATCTTAACACAAGAAAAAAGACAAATATCAAACAATAACACCTATATTTCGACCTTCAAGAAGGCCTTCTTCAGGGTGAATGAAACGCATTACGCGTGATATAAAATAGAGTGAGAGGTACAAACAGCGCGCGCTAACATGAAAATAACGGAATAATAAATTGTCTGGAGTTACTTCCTAGCTCCACGCGCACGTCCGATTCGGCGGTTTTGACTGTACAAAAAGTCATTTTCGTTGAGTCCTAATGGGTTGATGGTACGCAATTTATAAGCCCATGGTCCTTCCTTGTCTGTGAGCCTTGAACCGGTATCCGTCTTGTCTATAAGTATTACTTCTACATCCTTCAGACCATTATGTCCATTAGTAAAAAAGTGTCTATAAATTAGATCATCTGACTCTCTCTCCTCTTTCGGTAGTTTGCTATGCTTCTTAAGCCTACTCTTATGGTTATTAAAGCGAAGTCTAAACTACAGCGGCGGACAAAAGTATCGTAAACACCCCGTTCCCCCTTCCAATGTTGGAGCATGCCAATTTCAATTAACGCTGCGCGCACCAAACAACATTGAACAGGGGAGCGGGGAACAGCCTGGATAGCCAAGTGTTTACTTATTTTTGTCCCCCATTGTCTGAGCTGAAATCGATGCCTGGCATTCGTCAAAATGACAGTTTATTCAAGTATAACGTGACCTAAGAGTGTCGCGCAAGAGCCGATTTTTTCGTCATTACGCGATACATTTGTGCCCAAAATGTCGCTAACATAGGCAAAAGTTATGGATTTGAGTCTCATAATGAAAGCACAATACATTTCGGCAACTTATAGAGGAGGAAAATAGAGCAGATTCTCTGAAGAACGAGCTCTGCTATGATTTCACGATAGAAGGATCAAGCAAAGTTAACGGTAAATTGACAAACGAGCGCAATAGCCTGAGCATCGGTGTGTTTTGAAGACATTTGGCCGATTTCATTCTTTAAGAGAATGTTTTAATATTCGAAACTGAAATCTATAAAGTATTGTTAAAGTCTTAGACAAATTGTACAAATAATAGGACGAAAGGAAAGGCAATCAGTCTCAAAATTACTGGCGAGTTACCAGCGAAGTTTTCTGGAATTTTCAATACAAAAAAATCTAGGGCTATCACTTTAGTTATTGTAATGGGGAACATCTCACAAAAGCAAGAATAATTTTCAAAAGCGAGGTTTCTGAGATGTCAAAAGCAATGAGAATTAGAGACTCGATGCTTTTTTTATGCGCGACTACCTCGGGCCTTTTACAGACGCCAAATATGCAAATACATATGGTCAAACAAACAACACCACATTACACTTAACCGACTTAACCATTCATTTAAACTCGCCAAAATGTCTTCGTTTTATCCACATTTTAAAGTTTAAGCTTTTGAAATGGCTAGCAATCTAGCGCTATATTCGACATACAGGGTTAGAACTTTGTTTACCTTTGAGCATGTAAGAAAAATATTACGGTTAAGTTGAATGGTTAAGCTGCTCATAATTATAAGAAGACAAGTATTAGTCTCTTATATATTGTCGCTAATGGTTTACCACGCTTTTTACTTCATTAAAACTGTATTTTTCTCTCGCCTTTTTGGTTGAGAACAAATAAAGTAGTGTTAGTGAAGCTATAGTGATATTTTTATCCTAGTTTGAAATCAATGAATCCCGGAGAACCAAGCTTTTCTGATGGTTAAGTCAAATGGCGGCAACTTAACCATTTACCAATGGCACATGGCTCTGTACCAGACAGAGTGCTCTATCTCGTTAAGAAGCAAACAAACAAACAAGTAAACTTCCCCCGTGCTGCGGATTGAGAATCGTAAACTCTCCCTTTTATCTAGAATCTCGTGGTTAAAACTAGCTGTAAGATTTTTTGCCTTTAATAGCTTCGCAGTTGGCGCACACTATTAGCTCAGACACCCCATTCAAAACGATGACATCGACAGAAAACATCTAGCGAAATATTTTAAGAATCGAGCAGAAGCGTTTGAAAAACTGTTCTGTATGTTCTGAATAATATGAAAGCACTGGTTTAGGAATAAACTTTTTCCTAAACACCATTTTTTGGGGAAACTTTAGGGGCAACAAATAAGCCCTCATTTGCGTCTGATTTCAGAGTCACGTATTATTTTTTCCAAGTGCCTAAAGTAGGCTAGTGCGCATGCGTTACTTCACTCAGACAGCGGCGGACAAAAGTATCGTAAACACCCCGTTCCCCCTTCCAATGTTGGAGCATGCCAATTTCAATTAACGCTGCGCGCACCAAACAACATTGAACAGGGGAGCGGGGAACAGCCTGGATAGCCAAGTGTTTACTTATTTTTGTCCCCCATTGTAGGTAGTGGTCGATTCCACGTACTGAAAACCACAGATCTTACATGAAAGCAAATACACTACATTAGCACTATTACAATCCAGTCTGTAATTAATACTATAACTCTTGCCGGTGGTTTTGCTGGTAAATCTGTCGCCTATTGTAAGGTAATTTCCTTTGGTACAGATCTCACATCTCGCGCCTGATGCGCATTTCTGTGTGCCACGAACCTCGCTCCCTGATTGTTTGACTTTGGCATGTACAAGGAAATCTTTCAAACACTTGGGTTTACGGAACGCTGTCATGTGAATCTCTTTGATTGCATTTCTACATCTTTCGGACATATGTAGCAACGGATGAAGGTCACGCAGAATACCTCCAATATTTGGAAGTCCGGGGTGATATGTTACCACAAACGGTGTCCGAGTGCTTGTATTTGGGGATTGATTTGGAGGAGTCAAAGCTTGTTCTCTCGAGGTTCTCTTAGCTCGCGCTATCTGTTGAAGAATATACCCCTCCTTGTAACCTCTAGCTACCAAATACGTCATCAGCTCTTGAGCTCTCCTGTCAAAACTTTCCTCAGATGAACAAATTCTTCTCAACCTTAGCGCTTGAGCGTACGGTATAGCGTTCTTGCAGCTCCTTGGGTGACATGAGATAAATTCCAGATATTGATGTTTATCGATGGGTTTCACATACAAATCTGTCACAAGGGCGCCATTATCATTACTAACCAATACATCCAAGAAGTTAACTCTCTCCGTGGACCAGTCCCAGGTAAACTTGATAGTAGGGTGAGCGTCATTCAAATATGTTAGGAAACTCTTAACTTCCTCCTCCCCATGCGCCCACAACATAAACACATCATCAATATATCTAAGCCAGGTATGTGGCTTCTTGTCGTATCCTTCTAGAAGACTAGTCTCTAGCCTGTCCATAAAAAGGTTAGCATATGCTGGTGCTATCCTAGTTCCTATCGCCGTGCCTAACTTTTGTAGAAAGTGATGACCATTAAACTCAAAATTATTGCCTTTTAATACTAACTCCGCCAGTTTAATACATCGTTCTGTAGGAATCCTTGGGCTAGTTCTTTTCTCCAAAGCTTCTCGGCTGGCTTGCAGACCTTCATCATGAGGGATATGGGGATATAAACCATCGACGTCAATGGTGACTAAAATCGTTCCTTCTGGAATATTTCCAATGTCAATTAATTTACGAAGAAAATCGTTGGTATCCTGAACATAGGATTTGACCTTAGGCACCAGAAGTTTCAGGTAAGAGTCCACGAACTCGGAAATCTTTTCAGTAGGAGTGCCACACCCTGAAATAACAGGTCGTCCTGAGCAACCTTTCCTGTGAATCTTTTGTAATAGATAAAATCTTCCTGCTTTCACGTCTTTAATCACTTGTAGATACTGCAATGTTTTCTCGTCTATGTAACCATCATCAGCTAATTTATTTACGATCCTGTTCACGTTGGTTTTCATCTCCTGGGTGATGTCCCGATCTAAGAGCAACGTAAACTCTTTATCCTGCACTTGTCTCATACCCTCCGAAATGTATCTCTGCTTATCCATGATGACGACAGCGGAACCTTTGTCTGCTTCTTTTATCACAATATCGTCGTAAGTCTCTAGATCTATTAAGAGCGTGTCCACGAGAGCACCGGGCAGGTGTGGCACATGCCATCTCACCGATTTCGATGAAACTTGGCCAGTTTGAAGTATTCACCCAACAACTCAAGAAGCCAAAGTGGTTGTTGTTTTGGATGTTTCAGGGGGGAGTTAGACCACCCCCCTTGGTTTTTACAGCCAAAGCCCATCAAATTCGTCCCATTTTTGACCAAAACTAAATTACTCTCCCGAGCTCAAAACTTAACCGTTTCCCAAATGCTTTGGCACGAGTACAAGGCAACATGTTCTAGTTAGAGTGGCATTGAAAAAATCTGATTTGCATTTACGCCTGTCATTCAAGAGCTGTCAATCAAGACCCTAATGTCAGCCCCTGGTAAAAAGCACCAACAATGCCTATTTTTAAGTGCTTATTTCGTGAAAAGGCAACACTCGTAGAAATTACGAAGCATATTTCGTTAAAGCCCATATATAGGGCTAACAAAATATGAAAACAAAAATTTGGTACCTTGTAAATTTTCGTGGCGAGAGGCAAGTAAACTTTGCCTTGGCCACAGGCTACCCACACTCAAAAATGGCTATTTAAATGACTAAAACTCGAAATGAAAAGGAAATTTGACATTTCCACCGAAATCTTTCTGATAGTAAATATCCTATATATGAATGAAAGTGCATGCGTCGTTTATTTTTAATAATACCGTGTACATCTTTCCACAGGGTACCCAATTCTATGATTGGATAAGTCTTCTAATTTCATGCGTTTTGCTACTATATACATGTCTATTTACCATTCACCGAAATAAATGTACACCATGTAACCTTGAATTCTCTTTGCCACTCAATAGCACGCGGCTTGGTTTGTTCCACAGGGTACCCAACAACAACAAAACTGCTCAACAAATAGTGCTGCGTGCTAGTACAGTATGGACACTATGTGAAGATTTCTCTCACAAGTCAGTCCGGCAGAGTAAAGAAATCCCGTTCCTGCAAACCTTCACACTAATTATGAAGATACAAACTATGCAACCCTCAATTCAAAAGCGTTTACTACAGTTCGACAGCAGTTCGCTGTTTTCTGGTAGACATTGGCGGATTACTCAAACTCTATAGTTCGACTTCGCGCCTGATCCTTCGTCGGCGTCGAATAGAATTTGCCTCCGCCTCATAATCCTCGTCGTCGTCATCTGCTCCCGCTCCACCAACAGCAGCCTCGATCGTCATACGGCCGCTCCGACAAAGCGCTGATAGCCGGCTAAAGAATCTAGGAACTTGATCAGTTGAGAGCCACTCACTCTTATCGAAAACTTTCTTTCCGTCAGCCCCTCGCAAGGATCTCATCCTAGTTGCAACTACCTTCGGTGTGGCTTTCTTTCCAGAATCTTCTCCGGCAAGAAAGATCTCCTTGAGGTGTTTTTTCACTTTTTCAGAAAATCGGGTTGTGCGGTTTCCTGTCTTCAAGGCCCATCCTTTCGCGACAATGTCTTCTGAGATAGCTTCTGCTTGATCACCAGACAATTGGTTGTCAGAGCGCACTACGTATTCACCAGATACCTCATGGCATGTGCTAGCCCACTTCCGCATTATCTCATCATATGCACACTCCTTTTCCAATTTGATTAAATGCTTCCCGGAGTCAAGATGATTTTGCAGTGCCTTGAACGACTGATACCTTTTCACACAACCGTCCTCAGGACAAGAGAATTCAACTTGATTGTTTTCGCTTGCATTTGTGGAGAGGCAGGCATCATCACTGCTGTTTTCAGTTGAGGCAAGAGCCTGCCTGGTTGAGATATCGTTAAGTGCTGGCGCTCTACCCGCAGCAAAGACGGCACCAACTTCAATCTCAGGTGTGCTGAAAGGCTCTACAGTTAATATGTCTGTAGCACCCTGGACCTTGCCAAAACGTTTCAGCTGTGATGTGGAGTAATGTTTACCTGGACCCACGTCATATGCCTTCCACGCCCTCATCCGGAAGAATCAAAACAAAAGTTGTTCAACGATTGGATGCCAGTCATGGTGTGCTTGGTCATCGTCTGCTTCGAGTCCGATATCTTCACGGCTGCGGCGTAGCACCCTTTGATGCCACCGTAGGATTCTATGGCGCGCTTCATATCGACGCAACTGTGGATATCATTTCCCTCATTAAGAAACCTTCTCATGTGGCTTTTGATCGCTGCGATTCGCCGATCACAGATGTCCTTGCCTGCCTGCGGGTCACTGAAGTCGTATCTTGCAATTCTTGTGCCAACACGTTTTCCGAGACTTGGCAGCGACAGAATGAGAAAAACGCAATGGTAGCAACCCGCGTTGTCTGACCGCAAGAACACTTCATCGACAGCGGGTTTAGCGACCTTCAGATTTCTCAGTGCGTCTTCAAGGATAGATGCTACCGCAAACCAGTTTTGAAGGCATTCATCCAGAACATGAACATAGGTTCTAGACTGTAACGGAGAAAAACAAAAAATTACCAACTGCCTATAGATATAGACATATATTTATTGGCACCATGTAAGAGGAATACCTATAGGCGATAATGCAAGAAAGATTACACCCTTAGCCAAACCCCTCGATCCACTTCTCCTCGAATGTAGAAGCTCGCAATGGTACTAAAAATAGATTGCTGTTGTACTAGGGCGCAATAATTCGATAAAGAATCAATACTAAATGTTGACGCTTACATTTTTGTCCCATTTAGACCTTATGTAAATAGTATACCTCAATGGTATTTCTTTTGTTGTTGCGCGACTGACCTTGCTCAGAAAAAAATATGTTAGCAGGTTACACGTATGTTATAGAAAAATGAGATAGTTAAAACTCCGGGTGATGCGTGGCACTTGTAAAGAAATGGTATAAAATCGTATCAATAAATTGAAAAAGTGTCAGTATAATTTAATACAAACGTTTCGGGCATGCCCCTTCATCAGTGTATAAAAAGGCGGTATTCGCCATGCTAAAATCCTAACGGAAAAGCGCGGTATGTTAGCCCATTTATATAGTGCTAGCTCGGTCATTTGTCCAGAATGGCCCTGTAGTAATTACCTCTAGTTCTCCTTTCTCATTTCTTGACATGGCAACGCACACGTGCCAAGATTTTCCTTTCTTCCTAAACCAGTCGCGTTGCGTTTCGCGATAGCTGGCCGGAAGAAACTTCATGGCCCAATCCATGATTACCAAAGCCTGTCGTGGCGTCAGCTCGTCTAGCACTTTCGATTTTGCTGCATCCTGGTGAACTGCACGAAGCACATGAGCCTTCCACTCTACAATTTTCTGGCACGCATTGTCGATGTCGAACTGCAACTCCATTAGTTGATCGGCGTAGTTGAGTGGGTAAAACAAACTATGAATATCAAGAAATGATAATAAGTATACTAATTATCAATAATTACGTCAGTTCCATTTCGGTTGTAAAGCAACAGTATCACCGCAGATTTGAATACTCTTTACTCCAATGCCACTGCGATGCCCCGCGCATTTGATCATATATATTTATATGCCAATTTGCGCGCTATAAGTATTAAAGTTATTATTATTGATATTATTAAAAACGCTATACCGCAAACCCAAAACCTTCGATAATGTTTAGTCAAATATCATGATCTCCTTGTGAAGGATAAATAAAGCATCCTATTCCTACCTATATGTGACTTCCTCTGAAGAGAGCGCTTGTTTTACATCAAGAAGCACCTTCTTAATATCAGTGCATTGGTCACAGCGGATGTCATGATTATGGTTACAAATTCCCTTGAACGCTATTTCGTCTGTGCTAAGCGCGTAGACACTGCAATGATCCCCACAAGGGTCAGTCCTGTTGACGTGGACTTTAAAATCGGTCTTGAGGTACTGCTTGGCTGATTTCAGTCGAGCTTTGATGCCATTTGCTCTATCAGTATCTAAGCCTATATGCAAAAAAACAATCAGGATGATCAATGGGTATGGTTGTCACATTCTATTGTAGCAACTTGAACACACGAAAAGGTTATAGCTTGGTTTTCTGGTCCACCTGCTGAAGATAAGTATATAAAAGTGGTAACTTTTCCGCTTGGGTATATGAAATGGGTTGGTTTATAAAAGGAGAAGGGGTGGACCAAGCATCCCTGTGGCGCCCTCCAGTCATTGGTTGTTGTCTATCTATTCTCCTTATAATGCTCGCCGTACTTACCCAATGTATTGAGTTGATCCACACATTCCTCGAGCGTCGAAAATGCTAATACTCCGTCTGTCTGGGTGCTATCAAGACCTGCTAGAGATTTTTTCTGGGAAGCTGCACACACTTGGAACGTAAACTGCTGCACTCTTAGTAATCTACGATGTAGATTTCAAAACCTCTGACGTTTCCGCTATCCGCTATTTTATCGCTATCAAAAGTCAACGCTTTATATTTCGTTGTAATGAATCGAGATGAATTATTACCACAAAGCATGACACATCTAGCTTTGTCGCAGTATACTTCATGAAATGTGTGGTTCCAGAAAATATCCATACCCCTCCCCGGGGGTGATGAAAAGTGACCCCCACACCTCTGGAATTTCCAAAGAAAAATACAGTATTTGTATGGAAAAGATCAGGTAAATTGATTCCCCCTCCTCCTCCCTCCGGAATTTCCAATGCATGCCCTTCCGTGGGGGGGGGGGGGGGGAAATGGATATTTTCTGGAACCACACAATATTAGATTACAGCAACTTAATTTGCCCATCATAAACCAAACGATTATAGAACAAAACAAGAAAAGAATCAGTTCTGCTCTACAATAACTCCATGTGTATTCTACCTAGAATACTGTAAGAGCAAACGCGACGTTAAAGTTCCCACCTTCAGAATGTGGAACAACGTCGATCTTCCTAGAGGTGTAAACTCGGCCTCGGCACAGTATGACTGGTACAGCTGAATCAGTCTAGAGGCAATGACGGTCCTCACAACATTAGGAATCTCAACCTCCTCCTTGGTAGATAGCTTCAGTTTCTTTGTTCCGTACGCAACATCTTGTAAGAAAGATGGGCTTGATATAAAGTCCAAGAAGTGGTCAACTTTCACAGGATCCAGCCGAGTGCGACGGATAATGGATGGCTCGAGTTCGCCACCTGGACTATTCTGAAAGGCATGTTTCCGTGCTTCATCTATCTGCCACTTAGAAAGCTTCGGTATAAGAGACAGAAGCTCCGTCTTAGAGTAATCGCGCGCAAATATGGAGAGTATTTGTTGACGGGTCTGCCAAGATGAGGCTTCCTCATATAGTTTAACCAGCGTATAAAGGAGCGCTTTCTCTGGAAGATTTTCTGCTGCAATACTGCAGCGCGCGTCTACCACTTGCTGAAACAGCCAATCTGGTTTCTCAGGAGCAATGGCCCTCAGTACCAGCTCCACTGCTTGGGAAGCCTTGCGTTTGTAGTAACGGCTGGTCCGCAATGCGATGTCATTTACATCGGTTCCTAGCTGCGAGCGAACTGGACTTGCATTGCCATCTGCCCTTTTTATATAGCTGTTGAGCGCGTATAACTGATCTAAGATCTGTGGCGTTGGTTGCCATTCCATTGATGTCTCAGGTTCTGGATAGGTGATGTTGGATTCAATAGAAAACAGCGTTTCAGTACTCGTGTTGCTTCGATTATCCTCTCCCGTATCAGCAAACCTTACGTGGCTTATAGCTGAAGGCAGCGGAGGAACCTGTAAAATCATTTGGTCGTGGTTATTTTTCAGTTTAACCGGTAGTCTAGTCGGAAATCAATCTGTTCGGAATCAAGTAGAGTTGTGTGGGTGTTGGTGCTTATTTTTGGTGGTTGAATGGCCTTAGCTCAAATACATATTTGGTGGCTGGAAATGATAGTGCGCGCACGATCAATTGCGTAATTTTCGAACGAAGAACGCAGAACGGACGAGCTAAAATAAATGCGCGCGCATGTCGGTAATTGTTTCACATTGCATTCTCGTACCCAGAGCCCGAGATTGGTTAATTTTGAAAATATATCATAACTGAAAATATTTTAGGGATATTCCATTTGGTATTAACATGAGTTTAACCATGTAGTACTTACCAGCGCCAATAGGAACAAGAACATGCCATTTGACCATAATTTCCTTGCTGGTATTGAGACTTGCTCCCCGTTCTGCCTTCCCTGATCTAGTTCCATGAAGCGGATGCATGCATCGTCTTAATGGCCGCCACTGGAGTCCAAGATCACTGCGATGTTTGGGGCAGATTGTCAAATTATTGCCGTCTTCAGAAAATAATCCTGCTCGAGCGAGAATGAGATACTTCTCGACGGAAACACTACTCTGTGAAACATTCAAACTTCTTAAGTGGCTCCTAATACTTTTATCACAATCACAGGAATTAAGTGTAAAGAATCCTCTCTGATTCGGAAATCTATCTGATATTTGGCACCTACTCCCGCAGATATCCGCAAAATCGCAGCTTATCTGAGAAGCCGACATTTTTAGTTTAGGCCGAGGACAACAGAAGTTTGTGCTGCTAATTAGTTATTCAGACTTTGATATAATCGTAAACAACTTTGTCGCGACGTACATGTGCACTTTTTATGCCACAGCTAGTTTACGCCCTAAGCCGGTTTTTTTACCCTAAGGTGTAAGCATTAGAAAAATAAAAAATAAAAGACCCAAAATACTTCCGAAGATGTATGCGACGTTGCTAGCTTCAATTAATTAACTGGATTGCGCGCAGTGAGACTGGTTTTGTCACCGTGTTTGGTGATCGTGTGTGTGTGGGTGGGTGGGGGGGGGGGGGGGGTTGAAGACAAAAAACACTAGAAGAAAACAGACTTTTGAGCCATTAAAGTAACGGTTTTATTTAGCCGATTTGGCGTTTCATCTGCCTCTGGAACCATCCACTCTTTTTAATACACAAATATTACAATTAATTTAGAAATGTGTTAAGCGCCTGTTTGAGTTAAGTACAAAAGGCGACAATATAATTTTATTTGTACTACTTATCGCAAGTGTTGTTCTGTATATTGTTTTCTAAATTCTACCGAGGCAGGGAGCAAAAAAAACAGTCAGCTGTTTTTATCGCAAAATTCCTAATTGCGGCTACACAGCTAACAAAATCCCGTTACTGCCAGGGCTATTACAGTTCACCCGTTGATGAAACACGAATAAAATATGAAAAACATAAGAATTCCTGGTGTACTTTTTCTGTTATCTACCGAAGCCTACAAAACAACTGGATTTCTCGTACAAAAAGTCAAATACCTCTTTTTATTTCGATTTTTAGTCATTTATAATGCTATTATCAGTGATGGGTACCCTGTGGTCAAGACAAAGTTTACTTGCTTCTCGCCACGAAATATTACAAGGTACCAAAAATATTTTTCCTTATTTCGACAGCGCTATATTCGGGCTTTAACGAGATATGTTTCGTTTCTTCTGCGAATGTTGCCTTTTTACGAAAAAAGCGCTCAAAAAAAGGTATTTTTACAAGGGGCTGATATTAGGGTCTTGATTGACAGCTCTTGATTGACAGGCTTAACAGTAAATCAGATTTGTTCAATGCCACTCTAACTAGAACATGTTGCCTTGTACTCGTGCCAAAGCATTTGGGAAACGGTTAAGTTTTGAGCTCGGGAGAGTCATTTAGTTTTGGTCAAAATTGGAACGAATTTGATGGGCTTTGGCTGTAAAAACCAAGGGGGGTGGTCTAGCTCCCCCCTGAAACATCCAAAACAACAACCACTTTGGCTTCTTGAGTTGTTGGGTGAATACTTCAAACTGGCCGAGTTTCATCGAAATCGGTGAGATGGCATGTGCCGCACCTGCCCGGTGCTCTCGTGGACACGCTCTTAATGCCTGTTGTTCCTCACTTGTTAGATTTCTATTGACCCGGTTATTAAAATCTCCCGACATAATTCTCTTTTCCAACTCCTGAACATAGGACTCAAGTATTAGCTCCCTATTTCGATCTGGGCACCAAGATGATTTTTTTCCTAAACGCTGGAGTCTCCGAAAACTCATCTTCGACATCTTCGTCACAATAACAGTATTCCTTGAGACGAATACGTCTAACATACTCTTCAATATCCTTCCTTAACGCATAAACATCAATCTCCTCCGGTGTTTGACAAAACTTAAGTCCCTTAGATAACAATGATAATTCAGCCTTCGACAACACCCTACTCGACAAATAAACTACCACTTGTAGCCCTCCAAAAAAACTCTTGAGCTCCCTCAACCCCCAGTCCTATTTTCTCTTCTAAATAAGCACGCACTCCTTCTTCCCGTGTCTCCTCGGTGATATTTCCCTCTGATGTCTCATAAGGGGTCAAAAAGGCAACAACTTCTTGTTCAACAACCCCAGAATTCTTTTCCAAATCTTGAGCCACGTCCTTCGGAACTCCTAATAAATCAGCTGGCAGCGAAACAACATCCTCATCTTGACTATCATGTACCATAAGTGTCTGTTGTTCCTTGGTATTGTCCACTCTAAATTTATGTAATTTTGATTCCCTACGATTGCCCAAAACTCCTTGGACCTTCTCCGTATTCTCGTTTATCTTTGCATCAAACTCACAAAGCTTATCCTGACCACTATTCTCGATTCCTCCATTACTATTTGAAGACTAACATCCTCGAGCAGCATCTTTAATTCCTGGTACTCATGGAGTACATACGTGATTAGTTAGCTCTGCTCTCGCGCTACCCTATGAATGAGTGTTTGGAGCTATAGGTATGTCCACTGAGCGTAAAAGAGGGTTAAGCAGCTCATCTAGCCCTGAAGGCGAAAATAAAACTCCGAAGAAGGCAAGTTTCAAGCAAATCAGACTTTTGTCCCCGTCGCCTCTAAAACTCGAGCAGTCCAATATGGCGGCGAACGGCGAAACTTGAGAGTATGGAAAGCAGCATGACTATTGGCTTTAAGAATGTGCAAGCCGATATGGCGTCTTTTAGAGAAGAAATAACACTACAAGTGAGAGAATTGCGATCTTCGGTTACGGACATTGAAAAGTCGCTCGAAAACGCGTGGTCAGAGGTGAATGAGTTGAAGTCTACCAGCGCTTCGCAAGAGAAAGTACTTGAGGAGCTCCAGTCAAAAGTTGGCGTTTTGGAGGAGGATTAAGATTGAGAAGGAGGAGAGGATTCGTTTGGACGCCTACACCCGGAGGGAGAATCTCAATGTCAAGAATATACCCGAATGTCCAGGCGAGGACTGCAGAGAGTTAATACGAAATGTCATTATAAACGAGCTTGGTATCAACGCTGCTGGGATGCGCTTTCACGCTGTACACCGCCTTGGCAAAGTGGGGGAGAGAACTAGACCTAGACCTATAATAGTGCGTTTTTTGTGCCGTGAAGACCGAAATCTTATTTGGAGTCGGAGAGACGGTTTGCGAAATTCCATCAATTACACTGACGCATACATCACTCTCGACTACCCGAAGGTAGTTCAAAAGGTTCAAAAGGAGAGGCGTGCGCTTGTCAAAGCTATGCTTAAAGCTAAGGAGATGGGTGAGGACGCAAAAGCTCTGGGCAGATCCATCCAGTTAAAAGGAGAACTGTATAGATTCGATACGATTCCTGCCGAGTTTTTGTAAAGGTCTAATGAGTTAAGTTTACTTGAACTTTGCAAAAAGGACGAGTTTAATTTTCTGTTTAATTTTCTTTAGGGTCTTAAAGATAGGGTGGTCATATTTACCTCTACGGAGCTGGCTACGCAATCCATAACTTAATGTTAAAATGAACTTTCTGATAATAATGTTGATACTTTTTTCTTTCAGTGCAATTTCTGCACCAAAAGTCAATTGTAAATTGAGAAATGTTTTTTGGATTGCTCAACTTTTTATAATTGTTCTTTTTCACGCTTTTTTGGGAGTGACAATAGCAAGTAGTGGGTCTTTTGTTCTGTCCTTTCTAGTTTTTGACAATGGATAGTAATTTCCAGTTCAATTTGCTTTCTTTGAACGTTCGAGGCATTCGCACTAAGGAAAAAAGACTCAATGTTTTTAACTGGATTAATCGGCAAAGCGCTGACATGTGCTTCTTGCAAGAGGTTTATAGTACGGAGGATGTCGAATCTGACTGCAAGAAGCTGTGGAGAGGTGTTTCTTTGCGCATGGTTATTTTCATAGTAAAGGGACGGCAATCTTGATACAAGAATCTTTAGACTTTCATGTTAAATCCTATCAATGCGATGATGATGGACGATATATTTTTCTCGAAATTGAAATTCAAGACTCGTCCTTTTTGCTGGTTAATGAGATTAATTAAGATTGGGAAAATAATCGACAGCTATCAAAGCGTATCAAATTTCAACTGGATAATGGGGGAGATTGGAATGTTATTTTTCTGCACTAGATGGTTCCGGAGGTAATTTGCAACTGAAAGAATCTGTAAAGTCCTTAGAATGTTTGATGTTAAATAACGACTTAACTGATATTTGGAGGATACGAAATCCTAGTCAGAAGCGATTTACGTGGCGGCAAAAAAGTCCTTTAATTCAAAGGCGTTTAGATTTTTGGTTAATTGCCGACTCACTACAGGACGATGTCGAGAATGCAACAATCAAAACGGCCATACACTCTGATCATTCTGCAATTTTTCTAGATCTGAATAGTTTAGAGAGAAAAAACCACAGACCCTCCTTTTGGAAATTTAACAACAGCCTTTCAGATGACACAGATTATGTGGATATGATGAACAATAAAATTAAACATTGGTTGAAAACAAAAAGTATCTTTAATTCCCGCATAACCAGATCTTGCATGTTCTTCGATGCAGAATTCAAAACATTGTTCCATTTTTCTTCAAAATCCGTTGATAAATATCCAATGTTCGCCGTCTTGCGCAACTGGAAGCCGTTAGGGGTCACGTTGACACGCTCACATGTTTGTAAAAACACAATGTGATGTTCAAACCTCACTTTCTTTTTGCGTTATTTTAAAAGCTTGAAAAAATATTTAGTACTTGCCATTCCAAAGATGCGGTACCAATATAAATCTTATCATATATATGTTAATCACAAATGAAGACAAAAATATGTCATTTCAAACTGTTCAAAGATACCTATATTTCGATCTCTAACAGAGATCTTCTTCAGGGTATACTAAATACAACCGTTACAATCATATTCTAATAAAACAACATACTGTGCATCGCATTTTCCGCATGACAAGATATATACAACATTGGTAGAGTTACAGTTCAAATTGTAATTTATGCTGAATCGCTTCCCTGTCGTCTTGTTAGAGAAAGCATCCCCCAATTGCAAATAGTCGCATACCTCACATCTACTGGAACCACACTTGCAAATGCCTAAAGCCTCAGCTTTAGGTTCACTACTAAATTTAGCTCGTACCAAATAATTTGAAAGATTCTTGGGCTTTTTAAACGCAACCATAGGAACATTTTGTATAGCATTTTTACATCTTACAGACGAACCCAACACTGGATGGAGATCGTGTAAAATCTTGCCAATATTAGGGAGTCCCGGATGATAAGTCACGACAAAAGGTATTCTATTGTTCTCTTTTTTTGGTTTCTCTCGAAGGGCTTCATTCCGTGACACTCTCCCAGCTTTCTCTATTTGTTGTTCAACAAATCTCCTCTAATATTCCCTCTCTACTAAGAACGATGTAAGGTCTTTCGTTCTTTTCAAGAAAAACGTGTCCTTTGAGCAAATTCTACGGAGCCTAAGTGCTTGTGCATAAGGAATGCTGTCCTTACATGTCCTCGGGTGACAGGAAGTATGGTGCAGATACTGATGGCTATCCGTCGGTCTTATATAGACATCCGTCTCCAGTGTTCAAGACTCGTTGATAACCTTCACAGCTAAAAATTCTATTTCCGATCTTGACCAATTCGATGTAAATTTCATCGTATTATGCGAGCTGTTCAAGTGAGTTATAAAATCTTGTAGCTTTTCTTCTCCTTCCGCCCAAATAATAAATACATCATCTATATATCGCCACCAAATAAATGGTTTAACAGTAGCACGAGAAATAATTTCTCTTTCTAATTTATCCAGGAATATATTAGCATATGTAGGTGCCATTCTAGTCCCTATAGCCGTCCCGAGGATCTGTAGATAATGCTTATTATCAAATTCAAAGTTGTTGTTCTTTAACACTAGTTCTGTAAAATCCACGATATCATTGCCCAAGTCCCCCATATTTAATTCACGAACCGCCTAACGTACTGCTTGAAGACCGTCGTGTGGAATATGAGGATACAATCCTACCACGTCTATCGTACATAAAATAGCATTCTCCGGAAGAGTCCCCAGGTCCTTCAACTTTCTAAGAAAATGACCCGTGTCCTTTATATATGACTGGATTTTAGGTACCGCTGGACTCAAATGATAGTCTACAAACTTTGAAATTTTCTCAGTGTGCGTATTGCATCCTGAAATAACCGAAATATAAAATATAAAAGTAGTATCACTAAATCTATTTAAAAAGTATTCTAAAATTTAAACATTCGTTTAAATTTGCACATACGTTTACGTTTAGTGAATGCTTGCCATATCTGGTAGTCTTAACTCTAGGTAAGTGGAAATCAGCGTTCCTTAGGTTATAGTTGTTCCTTCCACAATTGAACAATTCTAAAATATTCTCTGGTAACAACTTATTCTTAACTTTGAACATAAAAATGGCGATATCTTGTAGTCGTTTGTTGAAAAGTGAAGTCATGTTTGCTCTGCCTAACAACTCACTATATGGGGAACTCCAGTCATTGTACACATCCCTTAACCCTTTTTCATTTACCCTTTCTAGCTTATTGCTATCATATTTTTTTGCAGAAATGCAATGTCAATGCACAATATGTAATATATGGTAGAATGGCTGTCTTCAATTCAATTTTTTATTTCCGCCACATTTTTACAGATTTTTATAATTATTTTCACTTACATATCATTGTACAAAAAAAGAAAATAAATGAAAATAAGGAAATGAAAAAGGGAAGGTTATAAAAATGTGGCGAGGGAGCCCTTGGAAGCTAAGGCTTTTCGAAAAGAGCCCCCTCGCTTATATTAAGCTAATTACAAACTGATTGTGTATCGGAGTCAGTGTGGAATAGGTATTGATATAAAGTGGCTAATTATTAGGAAATGAAATTAGTCTTGTTCTAAAGCTAGCAAGAGTAGTGGCAGAAGTGATCGCTATTGGTAGTGAATTCCAGATTTTGGTCCCTGATACAAAATGGTAAATTGGTTGATGTTTGTGCGACAATAATGGGTGCGAAAGTTTGAGGCAGTTCTAGTATTATAATGATGAAATTGGGCACCGGTTACAAATAAATTTTGAAAGGGGGTGGGAAAAACCTGATGTTAGTAAGTCTTGTAAATTCTTAGTTTGGCTTCGATAGGAATAAGCTTGCGTAAGCGCATTAGTGAATGTGATCTTGATTCAAGTAAAGGAGTCTTGCTTTAAGTTTTATTAGGAGTAACTTGAAAAAAGTATCGTTCTAAGACATTTTCAAAGTCTTGTTTTAAGTTTACTAAGTATAAATTTCAACGCTTCTCGTTTTAAGACATTTTTAAAGTCTTCTTTTAAGTTTAATAAGTATAAATTTCGATGCTGCTCGTTTTAAGACATCCTGAAAGTCTTTCTGCTCGTTTTAAGAGATTCTGAGAGTCTTGTTACGTTTACTAGCATTAATTTCGATGCTGCTCGTTTTAAGGCATTCTGAAAGTCTTGTTTTACTTTTACTCTGAGTATGAATTTAAACGCTGCTAGTTTTATGACATTACGGAGTCTTGTTTCACGTTTGAGGTTGGCATTTGACGTTTCTTGTTTTACAGTCAACACCCGGGGGGGGGGGGGGGGGGGGGGGGGGTGGCAGTAACTATTCATACGTTGTTTTAATAAAGTATATTTTTAAACACTAAACATTGTGCTATCTCTTAGGGGTAAAAATTGAGAAGCCACGCCCATTTCGCTATCTCTTAGGGGTCAAATTTTTTTCTTGGTAAAATTCCAAAGTTCACTACCTTCTTCCTAGTTCCTCTCAAGATTCTAAAGCTGTTACAGTTGCAGATTTCTATGGGATTTACTGCTTTCACCAAGGTTTTGAAGTGTGAGTGTTTGGCTTCCATCCGCATGCACCACGACCGTATTAGAGGGGCCAAACTTAAACATCATGGTGGGCATGTGGACCAGGTAGTGTAGTTTAGGGGTGATTCTGGCATCATATAGATCTTTGAATGAGCCCAGATAGCTTCTTATTGCAACTTTCAAGTACCCCCACACCGTGTACGTCACAGCGTGCGAAAGTCAAATAGTCATGATCTCAACGAGCGACGTAAAACATACCCAGTGCTCGTCGTCCTCATCTTCGATATAGTTTGCAATAATGAAGGGTAAGATCTTAGCAAGCAGGTGCATCTTACTTGCACTTTGACCAAGGTTTGTACTAGACTTAAAGTCAAGGTCAGTACTTTTTATGATAACAGGCTTGTCTTTTTTTTCTGAATAACCAAAAGGAAATCTTTGGATATCATGGTCTTACAACGAAAAGTCATTTTGGATAGTTATGTACTCATGTAGTAAACGTTATAGATGGTACGCCAGCACCCCTTCTAAAAACATGCATCACGTTCTGGGGAAGCTGCTGATAGGCATCGAAGTATGGCGCTTCAGTCAAGGTTGACCTGCTACTTATACCGTATTCCCTTGAATAAAAGTTCTTTAAAAATGTCGAAGGTGCGTTTTCCATTCTTTGCAGGTGTTCTTCGTGTTGTCCAGCTGAACGCAAAACAAAGTTATCTTCCGTGAATTGCCCTTGCATTGTTTCGAATGTTGCCATACAGTGGCGACTCTTCCTCTGGCCCCTCCCACGCCCTCTTTGAAACCACCACAAGCCTGACTAGCCGGCGTATCAGCAAATACCAACATCAGTGCACTTCTTAAGCACAATACACCCACGCCATCGATATGAAACGAGTATCCCCTGTCTGACCCAAGGTGTTTTAGGTCTTCTACCAGAGGCTCCATAATCTTGTTGAGTCCGTATTTTTTTATAAACGCTTTTTTAGCGATCGCGAGCAAGTTGATTGACTTGATCTTTCACCTGAGGAAAATTTGCCAGCTGATAGTAGACAAACCCCAACGAGTGAACTTTGTTTGATAAAGGATTGACAATGTTGACATCGTCATAATATACTATCAACTTGATAGCTTGGTCATCACAGGAGAACAAAGTATGATCCTCTGAAACATAAGTCCCATCGGAAAAGTCCACAAGTGTCTCTGGTGTTTGGGATTTTAGAGGCTCGGTCAAAATAATTTCTAACATCTTTGGTACGAGAGCTGACATTGGAGACTCTTGAGCAAAGGGATGTAGTAAAATGCTTCTTCTTCTTCTACTATCCGTTTTTTGTTCTTGCGTTTTGTTGTTTGTCTAACAGTTCCAAGCACTTTCTTGACGGGTTCCTGCAAAAACACATTCAGTTATTCAAAGCAACACAGTAAACGCTGAGAACTTAACATTTTACTCTCCTGACCTGTTGGCGGGTCCTTCCACCTAAGGTATAAATCAAAGGCATGCCATAGGCCAACTCGTGGGTGTTTTCCTTTGAAAAACTTTTAGATATTAGTTTTTTAAGAAGACTCCATCAATTTGGTTGAAGGCTCCTATATTTTTGGGCAGGGCCTGCTCAATGAGAAAAACAAATTTGACTCCTAACTGATACCGACATGAGTGCGTAGCCCCTAAAATATAACATTAAGAAAAAATTCAGGGAAAAGTCACAAGTTTGTTGTTGAAGCTCTTGGTCACCTGGATTTGTGACATACAAACTATCTCTTCCTTTTAGTCAACAATTGCATTGCAGTATTTGACACATTTATTAGCTTGAGTTAACTATGTGAATGTTTTCATTGTTGCTATTAGAATGGTGAACTACAAAGTAGCTTACAGCAGATTTCAGATGACTGTCGTTATTCGCAATTACTTTGTAATTAATCCGATAGGTTGTATTCAGAATTTGTGTACAGATTACCTTGCGATTCGTTTCATTACCGTTATACGAAAACCCCTCTATACTGTAATTTATTGTCATGAGATGTACAGATGCCGTATTTCCGAGTTACACACTCATGTCTTAATCAAAATACTATATTGAGCAAATAAAAGAAGTTTGAAAACACAATGACAGAAAAAAAACACAAAGTGCCTTACGGGTGACTCAGTCAAAATTCAAAATGCTGTGACTCGGGTGTGCCAACTTGTTGCAAAGGTAATAACTTCCCTAGTTGGAGCAAGTCTATAACTTCCCTTCCATTTCCACTATTTCAAAATTATTTTTGCAGTACTATTTTATTGCTGTCTTTAGACAAGTAACCCAATTAAAGCAGCCATGATCTCTATTAAGGACGGTGCCTACTAATGTTACTGCGCATCCTGCTCGCGCATTCTATACGGATTTCTGTATTTTTAGCATTTTAATCAATGACATTTTCAGATAAGTGTCGATGGTGCAGTTGGCTAAGGCGCTAGATGGACTGCAAGTAACACTGCAAATACCCGTGTTCGGAACTTACTCGCGGCCGTGGAATTTTTTTTCTTTTTTCTCCTTTTTCTTCTTTTTTTCTTTGTTTTTCTCTGTAAATTACCTTCAGTTGAAAATTTATTGGAGAAATAACCTACAAAAGTTTACATTTATTAAAAGTATCGTAATTGTTCCCTGAGTAAAAGTAGCCGTAGGTTTGATACCTAAAAGTCTAGATATCTTTACGCAAAATAACAACAAATGAATCAGAAAACTTAATGTATATGTACACTTCAAGTTATATGGCGTAAGTGCAGTTTCATTTCAATAATGCTTGACCCGGGGCTTCAAAGAGAACCCAACTTCGTAAGTTCGCCTTGCTATTTTCAATAATTTCGACCTGCTTGTCATTTATTGTGGAATCAAATATACTACACCTTTATCTAAAATCAATATTAAAGTGATTTTTAGTCAATGTACCACGTAGTTACCTTTATTTTTCCACTTTTCCCCTCTTGCTTAAAGAGTCGCCATTTTGTATGTCAATTTCTACTCACAGGCGAGGGGTGCGCAGATTTGTCACATTACCATTCTACCTGGTGTTAAAAGGGACGATTATTTCTGAAAATTGCATGGCTACCCCTATATATTTTTTTTACATCATTTGAAAATATAAAACCTCAGCATCGTATTTGCAAATTTTTAACGTGCCTCAGCATATTTTTCGCACGTTAAAAATTTGCAGTTTTTTTAACGCATAAAGTAGCGGGTGTCAGGGTAGATTTTGGACCTTTTGTAGAAATTTTACCCCTAAAATACTTTTAAAAGCCGAAATTTACAAACATTTGTTGTGGAATCCAGCAAATGTAATAACAGCTGCTGCTTTTACGAGCGAAATTAGCATTTAAATAAAACTATCGAGTAAAATTATTTTTTTTCGTAATTTCTAAAAAAACGCTAATTCTGCATTTAGGGTGTTGTGGATGGGTTATCTCGAAAACTTGCATGGGTACCCTATCTTTTTTTATCGAAAATAGATAGCCTCTCACATTACCTTTCATTACCACATAGTCATTAAGTGCGAAACAAATATTCGTTTTTGTGGGCACCGTCCTTAATGCCAGCCCCTAATTGCACATCCCCTATAAAAAATCAGAAATGAACTTCCCTCAAGCCAAGTTTCAAGATCGGTGTAATCAACTTCAGGGACTCCTTTTTTCAAACTCTGCTGAAGTTATTAACTGTCAAATTATCTTGCTGAGATACACACTTGAAAGTACTTAAAGGGACAGTTTTTAGGGCTAATTACACATTTCCGATTTAGCGACCTAAAAAGTGCCTTGGTACTATTAGTGCCACGCGATAGTGCCGGGATATGAAAGTCGATTTTATTCGATTTGAAAAAGAAGAAGATTAAGGAGCACATACGCAAATCACTGTCAGTGTATAATAATTGGCATATTTATTCAATAAAGCGCTTTTCCCACTAAAATGAGCGACATGTGTTTCATTTCGAAGTTGACAACGAAAAAAGGTACACGATTGACATCGAAATCATTTGGGATTTCATTTGGGCAGTTTCCAGTGTTTTTGGACACAAAAGAGCACTCCTGCCGATGGTTGTTTCCACGTGTGGCTTTCTGACAAATCGGAGACGACGGCTTCTTATGCGATATAGAGTTTGAACTCACTGATGGCGGGTTATTAGCAAGACAGCATTAACGGGCGTGGACAAACCGAGGGGAAAGAGTTGTGCCGCGTCGCGATCGTGACCGTACCGCGACTACGCGATTTCATTCCGTATCTACAGCAGCCCATGTTCCGTACCGCCACCGCGACCGTACCGTGCCGTGTCGCAACACTTTTCATACGAAATCTGCTCCTAACAGTAATTACAACGAACTCCTAACAGTAATTACAATTTAGTTACAATTGAATAGTAATATATGAAAATATTTCCGCCGCCGGCTTCTCGAACTTTCTTGACGGACTTCGCATCGAGCGCATATTTTTCACTGTTTGACGTTACGTTTACTACCGAAAAATAACAAGTTTGCTATTTTGCTAGCTTTTGTAATGTTGCTTAATTTGCATCTTTAGTTTTTTTAGTACTTGATATTGGTCTTCTTGAAAAGTTTTCGAAATAAATCATTTTGAAAGGGTTTATGTTTTGCGATCTTTTATCGGAACCAGTGCCAACACGACAACACGACAATGGTTTTATATATTCGTAAAAGGCACAAATTATTTTCAAAAAGGATGTCTCTACACTACTCTTTCCCGTTTTAACATTCAAGGAATCTGTCACCAGCTTTGCAGTTTTGTAGCTGGGTATCTATTCTTTTATACCTCTCTGTTGAATTTTTATGCGGAGGTATGGGGGTTGGCACTAAATTGCTGGAACTAATAGTGCCAAGGTCGCTAAATCGGAAATCTCTATTTAGGTAGCTTAATGTAGACAAAGACATGAACAAAATAATATAGGATTGTTAAACAGCCTTTCAACTGCTAGCTAATTTGGATTATATTGGTGTGTTATAGAGCAGATTGAATTGGATTACGAAAAGGCATTTTGGATTAACAGGCTTTATAATGCAAGTTTCAATTCCTCCTTTTTCTTTTAAACACTCAATAATAATATAATGTAGGATTCTGAGTTGTTTTTGTGGATCACTGGTCCTATTTTATAACATTTTGTTGAAACAACCGTGACATAGCCCCTTTATAAATTCACCTGTAAACACGATTCAGATCCGCTTGACAATATCGCGAGTTCACGAGTGTGGACTTGGTTATTCCTTCTTTGGATATTAACAACCATTATTCAGTCGAATTTCCGCAAAAAGAAGAAGCAACAGGCGATGAACATCCCTCACTTTTCCAAGCTAAATGACTGAACCATCGAAATTTGTGATCGTAACGTTCTCGAGCCCAGATCTTCTCCGCTATTTATTACTAGATTTAGGTTCCCTGTGGTATAGAGGGGAGGGGGTGTATT